>BMAV01015971.1:97584-110063 GCA_019973955.1 Trichonephila inaurata madagascariensis
CTATGTTGAGATTTTTTTTTAAGTGTTCGAAGACTTTTGTGGCGTAATTTTTTCGTAGTTTTTTTTATAACTAATTTTTCAAAATAATAGTTATACTATGTTTTAAAAATTGATTACGTTTTTCCATTAAGAACAAGTTGCAGGTATCCTAAAAAATTATAATTCTGATATATTAATTTTTTACTAGTCGAAAACATGAAATTTTATAGGAAATTGCAAGTGCGCGAACACTTTTGTGTGTGGTCCACTGATATATATCGGCATTAACAAATTTTATATTACTAATTTCGACAGTGAACGGGAATTTTAATGAGTATTCAAAGTAAATTTCCTCACACACAAATAGTTTTTTCTTGTGAAAAGACAATGAAAGGTTTTGAAATTTTATTAAAACTTCAAAACTCTTTTCTTCGTCTTTTTTGATCGTTTATGAAATTGACCTCTTGGGAAACAGTTAAAAGTCATTACTTTTCAATAACTATTATTGTATTCATTTCGTAAACACGCAGCACGGAATTCAAAATTTAATAAATGTCACGAAACAAAAGCATATCTCATTTTAGCTAAAAAGATGACTAATTTCTTTAAAATGACGATGTTACTAAAGAGATTTTTCTATATTTTTGTTATTAGTTATTAATCAAATAATTCTGGGAAAAATGTTGTAATAAATCTACGAGATGATTCGTATTTTTTTTTTTGTTGTTCATTTACCAAATAAATAGTCTGGTGAAAAATTAATTTTGCTGATTTTGTACTGCTAGCGTATCACCATTCGGAACCATATTTCCTACATAATTAATTTTGGGAAAAATATTTTCAGCTTTACGTAACATTTATCAAAAATAAGAAGATTGTGCTACATTCTGATAAAATAATAATCAATACATTAGTAATTATACACCAAGGAAGGTTATATAATACACACGCTTCCCTTATTTAATTAATGGATAATACTCCTTAAAACTAGTTTTTCTTAATACTTCTTTTATTTTTATCGGAAGATGAGCATTAACTGAAGGAGAAGACACATAAATGGTAAAAAAACCCTCTTGATATACGCACAGAGTTATAACAGCATCTATTCATTTTCAAATCATTAACAATACCGATTATAGTAAGATATGATCTGGTATTGTGTTTATTCGGATTTGAAAAGATCCTGGTTTTTGAAAAGTACAGTAATATCTTTTTTTTTTTTTTAGTGAGGTAGAAATTTATTTGTATTTCAGAAGTTGGAAAGTAATACACTTTTTTCCTCTTTTTTTATAAACATTTTATATTTTTACTGAATGACAATAGTCTTGAAGATTGCATTTAGATCAGTGTGTTTCCTAAACGGTGTCCATGTAAGCTTTGAAAGATTCCACAAATTAAAAAAAAATTGGTTTTCGAATATTTTCATGATAAAATATATATATATCATTTATAAAATAATCCATGATTAAAATAAAATAAACTTATGTATTAGAAAAGTCCAGAAATTTCCACTTAGAAGATACTCGCATATTTCCTGGACCCATCTTTAGGTAAAGGAGGAAAAAATTCTATGTGTATGTGTGTCATCTGTTGGAAATTCTTGATGAAACCGCTATTTAGGTATCAACTGATGTAGAAAAACTCAGTAAGTCATTATGTATTAAGTAATAGGTCTCGTTGTGGTAAAAGTTATTGTCTGTTTTATTGAACATTATTGTTCTAGTGAACTTTTTTTTATAATTATGTACAAGTAGTGGCCGCTTTTGTTGTAAATAAGGATGAAGCTGAACTCCCTCCCAAAAACAAAATAAAATACACTAATTTTCAGTCTATTTAATTTATATACTTTTTGAAACTTGTTTTACAATTATCTTTTAAATATTCAATCTTCGTTGCTTAAAAATGAAGATAACTCAACAATGGATAATTAATTATATTACGGATGAATATGGCGGGCCCCTAAGGACTTAAATTAATATTGATAAATGAACTTGTAAGATTTCTGAAGGACTTTTACCAGGAATAAAACACTTAATAGAAAGGTTTCCAGCAAATATTCCTGCTAATTCTCAAAAGCTTTTCTTTTATGTAGTAAATAAAATTTCTAAATTTAGGCTTAAAAACTGGCAGGGACTTACTTATTTCAGTAACTTACAGGTATTTTCATTGAATTCTTTACCGATATTTTTCAGGATTTCTGTAGATTTCTATTTTTAAAAACCAGATACCCCAGTGAGTAGTAGTATAATCAGCGGTCGCCAAACTTTTGGAACCTCACGGTAATAATTCCGTGAGGTCAAAATCATAATTTGAATCCCGCGGACCACTAATAGGATTTTTTTAAGAGTTAAATTATTGTTATGAATCGAATTATGTTTCAATGCATCTTAAAACATAACTTAATGTGATGAGTACATATATTCCAGACATTTTTCTGGGGACCAGCAAAATTTTCTCACAAACCACTAGTGGTCCGTGGACCACCGCTCTGGCGACCTCTGATAGTAATCACTTAATTTACAGTCAGCTTATTGATGCATACGTTGTTATACATTTGTAGTTAGATATTTATTTAAAAATATAAAAATAAATCTGAATAATGAGAGAAATCTGTATAAAAGAAACAACTTTATTGAGAGTTTCTTTGCTTATTTTGATTTTTCAATTGGTTTAACTGCTTGAAAGTTTTTTTTTAAAACTTCATACACACAAACATAGAAACCTACATATAGCAGATCAGCTACAAGTTAGCAAATAAAGGCAATGTTTCTTAACCCCTGCTTGTGGCTCCAAACTGAACTTCAGAACACCATAATCCACAGAAGAAAAACAGAAACAAAGCTGTCTTTATCTGTTGTCACGAATCCGGATCCAAAGTTCGAACACATTCTTCAAAAGTAGACAAAATATCACATTATTTAAGTCTACCTACACTTGTGTGGTTATAATATGTATATATATTTATCATAACCCTTAAAATTTGAATACTATTTAATAAATGCACTACTTTTCATATCAATAAATAATGCTAAACATCAATTTAATACTGCATTATAGGAGACGTGATATAGGACCCACATTATATATGAAAAAATGGATTCATTAAAACAAAAAAAAGTAGTAAAGAAAAATATAATGTTTTTTATATGACCGGAAAGTCAAATTGTTATATTGAAGTTTTTTTTATCCCCAAAAAAGTGTGCCTAATTTATATCTTATTCCTCAATACAGGCAACGATAGCCTTAATAATTGGAAATAAATCATTATTTCCTCAAAAAAAAAATTGTTGGGGCAGCGGTTTTATAAAAGTTTAGATAAAAATTTTAATTGATAAAGATTGATAATTAGATACTAGAGGGGAGATAAACGTATGCAACACATGCTCTTATAAGTATAAATTACACTTGCAAAAAGGTGTGGTGGAAATCTGATACCTTATTTTGTAAATGTAAGGGATATTTAATGGCAATAGGGGGCTGTACGTGAACTATTCCGTGAGCTTACTTTACCCATTTGTATATGTCACAGGGAAGTGTCGAAATTGGGGATTTGATCAGATCCTTAAGTAACATGATCAATTCACAGAAAATGTTAAAATAAAAACTCCTTGGGTCATTTCTCTGAAGAAAGTCAGTGAATTGATAAAATATCATATTGTTAAAAGAGTTTAAAAGTACTTATTTAGAAAATCGTGCCTTATTAAATGTAGAGGAAGGAATACAATAGTCATTGACAAACAAATTATTTATTTGGAACTAAGTAAAAAAGAGAAATATATATTCCAGCTGATATTTTTTTAAAAAAGCATTTTTTGTAATAAAACAAACATTTTTTTCATGAATGTAATTAATTAATAATTAAAAATGTTTATTCAATGGGCTAAACTCATGTGACGTCATAATCATACTATAAATACAATCATATGGGTCCAGCCAATCAGTTCATGTGCTTCGTTGTTGCCAACTTCTGCTCTTTGCAGAAACTTTCTTTTAAAAAGCCCATGTCTGTCAACAATAATAACGTACGTGAGTAAGTAAAAGATACTTAATCTAAAAATATACGAATAAAATAAAAAAAAATTTAAAATTTTAAAATCTGAGGATTTTTTTTTTATTATACTTGAGCATCTTTTACCCAATAATGAAATTTGAAATTTTACCTAAATTTTACAAATAGAACAATGAGTACAAGTTAGTTTAATGTCAGTTTTGAATTAAATCGTCAACATGTAATTGCCTTTATCATGTGACCGTCATGAGTTGGGCCCATTTTATTAAAACACGTTGTTGATTTGTTGAATCTCGAGTTACAAAATACACTACTTTCTTTTACAAGCAAATCTTTTTGTTCCATTTTGTAATTTAGTTTGCTCACAGGAACACTTCATAAATCCTTAACCTCCAAATAAGGATAATTTTCCTGCAATCTCATGCAGACTTAGATTAATCTGTGGAACTGCTTCGGTAAATGTGTTGTTGTTTGAAGAGCGTTTCTAGGTAGCCAATCTTTTTTTAATTTAAACTGAGGTACTAAGTTGGTATAAATTATTTTTTAAATTTAATACGATCCCCACAATGTTCTTTCCATCTAATTTAGGTACATGCATTAAAACTGTGGAGTTCACTAACACATCTTTAAACTTCTTCAAAAAAACTCCTTTCATTTTTTTTAAACTCTCTTTTCAGGTGTTTTGCAGCATTTTTCCTTTTATCTTTAATGATCTCTTCTTTTTGATATAAACATCATAGAATTTTCTAACTTCATCGCGTTCTTCTCTTACTGCGTTCCCACATATTGCGTGCACTGGAATTTTACAAATGTCACATGAATGGACTTCAATTGATTCTATTTTTCAAAAAACACAACATATTTCACTGTCACTGACTGCTACTACTCCTTTCTGATGCAAGTAACACTACAGATGTTTCAACCGTTGAAGTAGAGTTGTTAACTGGTTCGAGTTGTCTTATTGTCGATAAAGAAATTGATTCAATTTCTAGTAGATCCTCAAAATATATAGCCATTTTGGAGAGTAAATCAGCTGTTCGTAGAGCATATAATATTAAAGTTTTATTGTAAACTGATTTAACTATTAGTAAATCATTTGAAGTTTAAGCATTCTGAGTTTAGTCAGATGCTTGTAGATCTTTCAAAACTGAAGCCTCGCTGTTGTTTTCTAAGGAAGCTTCTGTTAAGTCTTTCGGTGCTAAAATAATATCATAGTCCTAATTGAGAAGTAGATCCAAATCCTCTTCAGTAGCTGATTTTTTCGAAAAATGTCCAGAATGAAGCCCTTCCACATAGCTTTTCCACATAAAGCTTTGCAAGGTGATGAAAAGAGGAATTCTCTTTTGGAATTGAACAAAATGACACAGCTTATAGTCTAATGTTTTGTGTGATTGTCAATTAGCCAAGCACATATCATAGCTTCAACATCTTGATTTGATCACTTAACGGATCCTTGACTAGCTGGATGTCCAGACGTACCATTTATAATTTTGCACGTTGGCCACATGCTTGTTAATTCTTGTATGATAGCAGCTGTAAACTCACGACCCTTGTCATCTTTTAGTATAGCTGAATTTCGTCTCGTGGTCCTGGTAGTATAATAGTCATTTGTAATTTTTATTTGGGGTGTCGACTGAAATAGATCAAAATTAACTTGATATCGTTGACTGAAGTCGCTAAATAAAATTGGGTAAGCAACGATTCCTTTGTTTAGAGAAACATTTTTTGACTGACATACTTAGCGTAGCTTTAAAAACTCCAGAACAACTGAAGTAGATAGTAGAATTTCGATCTCAATCTATACAGCTTTTTATTTCTTCCTGCGTGGCAGATTGATTGATATGTTTCCCGAAATATGTGATAAAAATTTTCCGTTAATACTATTTTTACAACTGGTTCAAATTCGGACATTCTCTTCAAAATCAGATTTTTTTAATACCTTATTTCATAACATCGTATTTTTTTCCACAATAGTACTGTTCATTGTTGTACCGTTACAGTTTAAGTAGTGATGCTAATTTTAATTAATCAATAATTATTACAGCTTCTTCTGTGTCCTTTCGTGAGTCCACAAAGGATTTTCTTTTCCAAAAGCGTCCTGATAGTTTCATCAAAATTTTCTTTAGATACAAATTTGATCAGATTTTCCTATATCTGAACTCATTTTTAGGCAAGTAGGTATTTAAAAAATACTCGAAATATAGAAAACAATAATAAAAATGCACGCAACCTTCCTCGCATAATGTTAGGGTGCTTTCCAGCATGAATGCTGGAGGGGAGTGGAGAGGAGTTTAAGGGGAATGGAAACCAGTGAAAAAAAAATATATATAAGGTGACCAAACATCCTCCTTTTATAGGTTCTGTCCTTCCTCGAAAAGTGTCCTCCTTTTCAATATTTTAAAACTGATCTGTTAATATCCGTATTCAGAGATGAACCAAACATGTTTCCAAAATGTCGAAGAATGGTCTGAAACAAATATCACAGGAAATAACAGTTTTCAATGGTATTTTTTGACTTGGTCTCAAGTAAAGTGGGCAGATATAGAAAATAACGTTGAATTTTTATCGAAAAAAATCGATATTAAAATCGATGACAATTGTCTGTCTGAAGTAGAAAGAAGACTGAATGTATATTTAAATTCTAATAAATTAGAACAAAACTGGAAAATCAACATGCTGAGAAACTGGTAAAATAAGGGTAAAATTACTTAAACCATTTCAAAAATGAACACATTCCATATGAAAATGTAATTATTCTTGTTGAATTTACGTTGTGCTGCCCTGGAACTAATGCAGCAGTAGAAAGAGTTTTTTCAGTAGGTAATGATTTTTGTGAAGTGACAAGTGAGAAATCAAAATTGAATGTTAATATTTTAGCTATAGTGCTTACTGTAAAATTCAGTATGAAGGATATTTTTTGCCTGAACTTTCCGATGTGATAGAAAATGATATGTTGACAAAAAAAAAAAAAAAAATTCACTGGAATACTCTTTTAAGATAACAATTAAAAAGAATATAAGCGTAATCAGCGTATTTTTGTTTGAATTAATAAAACGTTTCATATATTTAAGTTGCAATTTTTTCTTAAATTTTTCGTCCTCCTTCCCAGTGTAAAATAAATGGTCACCTTAATATATAGAGAGAGAGCTGCGCGAGTTCAGGGATTTGATGAAATCACTTACTTTCTTCTGGGAAATGACCATAAGAAAGTACTTATTTTAACATCTTCCGTGAATTGATCATAAACCTTAGGGATTTGATCAAATCCCTAATTTCATCATTTCCCTGCGACATATATACTGTTTGCTTTCTTATATTTCGCGAAATCAGTACATGATTAAATTATAGAAAAGGACGGAAGAGGTGGAAGATTTTTTATTTTATTTAGTCAGCTGATAGATCTTTCTGTGTAATTGAATTCAAGTTCAAATCTTAAATGAGCCTATTTACGTTTTAGTTTGTTCATGGTTTGAATTACAATTTATGATTTCAATTTTTATTATGGATTTTAATAATTTACTCTAAATAAAATAATTAAGAATGTTTTTTAAGAAGATAAAAATTTTCATTTAACTTACATTTCATATTTGAAATCTAGTAGTATACGTATAGTGTAATTATATATAATTTTTTTTCTTGTATTTTTCCTCTAGTTATCTGTTAGAAAAAACATTTTTAGGAAACATTTGCGAATAAATGTATATCAAAAATGTGAAAAATAATTTTATGTCACATAAATTTTGTAATCTAATTTAATTATTGTTTGCTTCTATTCAGTTTTGAAAATTATAAGGCATATTAAATAGTTCTTGAAATATGAATTATCACTATTATGAGATTTCTTTTCTTTTTTTTATTACACAATTCATTTAATATATTTAAGCAATACATCACAATTATAACCTTTGCACTTAAAAGTTCTCAGAAAATGGCGTCTTAGAACCTGTAGAGTTTTGAAATCCTAATCTAGTTAAAGTAATTGTCGTAAAATTTTGCTGTGCAATTAGACACGTAATTAAATTCTAAAGCTGATTATTATTAACAGGGCCGGCTCTAGCAGTTTTGGCACCCTCGACAAAAATGGAAAATGCCGCCTTCCTCTCTCTATAAATATTTTAAGTCTTAAAAATTCAAAATAATTTGAATTAAGGATATAATTGCTTATTATTAGTTCAAACTAGTGACATGAAAGAGAAGGAATCGTTTATTTAAGCAGCCCAATTTCTTCGAAAAATAGTCTACTAATGGTGGGGATCACAAGCGTTTGTTTTAACTCTTATAGTAACTACACTCAAGACTAAAATAAAACATCTCATGTGGCTCTCTATCTCTTATTACCCTTGTCCCCTTTTGGATACCTGAAACCGGTCATCGTAAGGGTGAAACGTTGTGACTTCACTCCGAGATGGAGAGAAAGTTACTAGTGAAAGATCTGTAAACATATTAAATTTCATGCTTTGATATACATATGCTCCAGTCTCGAACCCTTCAAGTTTCGACATAAAAGAAAACTGTCATTAACTATTCAGAGTACAAAAAAAAAAGAAGAAAAAAAAGAGCCTTACAGCAGTCGTATATGATGTGTAACATCTGACAAGTTTTCGTGGTAAATACGCAATAGTAACTTAAATCCTGAAAAAAATGAATCAAGTACGATTGGAAATAATTTTCTATCGAATAATTATATCTTTAATGAAAATTGTACTTATTTAACACAAGGAGTAATGCAATTTTTTATCAAAAATATTTATTCTTATTCGATTTGGGGAAGAATGGATACAATAGACCTATGATAACTAAAATATGACACAAACACTTTTGATTTCAAAGTATTTAAAAACCGTTGAAAAACAGCATCAATAACAGTACCACTGTTAGCTGTCGAAACATTTTGATTTGTGTTCATTTCGAGCTTGAGTTTATCATTCAAAAAAGCTATGAGCGGCTCAGCTTTTGGCTCTACAGAATCCTCTGTTATTAACTATCTTTGAAAAACATCGTGCGCAACTGTTGCCTCCTGACCATCTTATTTTCAGGAGCGGAAAAACCGACCGCGGCGAAATTTCTTCGCAGTTTTAAATTATCAAAAGTAGGGAAATAGACAGTTGCTTTAACGAGTGGAATAAGCTCTTATTGTTCGCATCCCGTGCTAGGAATCCACGAAGAGTTGAATTCTTGTGGTAAGGATCAAAGGTCGCAATCTCGGATATTCATTTTTGGACAACTTCCAGTATTATTTACATGGCCTCGGTGAAGATCTCTTTCAAACACGTTTCGAAAAACACGAATCGTGTCTCTCCAAACTCATTTATTAATGGAAAAATGTTTGTATACAATCATTCTTAAAGTTTAATATACAGTTAATTGTGTCTACTATTGTTTTGTTATTAAAAATTTGATTGATAGGGGAAAAAAGATGAAATAAATAATACTCATAAACTTTTAAATATAAGCATAAGATATATTACTCTATCATTACTTATAAATAAAATATAATAATTTAATTAATTCAAAATTCTATACTTAAATGAAATCAGGAATAAAATGGGCAAAATTTAAATCCTTCAAAACTGAAATTACATGGTGATACAGTCCACAAAAAATAAAAATAAATAAAAAACGAGTCTTACAGTAGTCGCATATGATGCGTAACATCTGACATGTTATCGTGGTAAATACGCAATATTTCATGAAAAAAATATGAAAAAAAAAAAAAAAATCGCGCGCGCGGGTATGATTGGAAATAATTTTCAATCGAATAATTATATCTTTAATGAAAATTGTATTTAATTAACAAAAGGAGTAATGTGTGTGCAATATTTTATCAAAAATAGTTATTCTTGTTCAATTTGGGGAAGAGCGGAGACAATAGACTTATGATAACTAAATATGACACACATATTTGTGATTTCAAAGTATTTAAAAACAGTTTAAAAACACAGCGCGTCAATAACAGTACCACTGTTAGCTGTCGAAACATTCTAATTTGTGTTCATTTCGAGCTGAAGTTCATCATTCATAAAAGCTATGAGCGGCTCAGCTTTTGGCAAACTGAAGTTAAAGTTAAAATCACCACTCAAAATCAGGGGAAACGAGTGATAATTTTTTTAAAAGAGCAGAACCACCTTCGTTATATGGTAAAAGTACAAAATGCAGGAAATCTTTAATTTTTTTTAACCGTTTGATTCGAAGAAATGTATACGACCACCGAAATCACTGTTTGCCCATTTTCAAATAAGCATTCTGCCGCACTTAGTCCTCCAATATCATGACTAACGGATTTAGAGTCAAGCTCTCGAGTGCTTGATGGCTACTAGAGTTGGACCTCCATGCGAGGGGAGCGAAAAGACACAGCCACGCACTCTCATTGGTCAAATCAAGTAGTGCGCGCTTACGTCACATCCTGTTACACACATCCGTCCCTTTTCACGAAATCACTCTCAACAAATATCCAGCAACCGAGGGGAAAGATGTTTTACACATCAAATATAATATTTTATAGCACTAATACTAACGTATAACTTAATTAATTCCAAAAGTGAATTTTCCCATATTGTTAATTGTTTCAGTAGAAAATTTTCCCCTTCTATATAAATTTAATTTTCATATTTTACTTACTTATTGTTATGTGGTGTTTCTATGTTTCCTTCTTTAGATGGGATCATAAATTTTTAATATTATTAAGGTCACGGATAGAGGTGTTTTCAATTGAAATCAATGGCGTACTACAGTGTAGGGGTTTGGGGGTTCAAATCTCTCACATACACTAAGAGATTTAAAATTTTTTGCACAAAGATTATGCCTCGGTACTTGCGTCTACATGTTTATTTTTTTAAACGTAAGTCCCTCTTATAAAAGAAGTCTGTGAACACTACTGACTGAAATGCAGTGCCGCATTATCCATTGGGCGCTTCGGGCGGATGCCCAGGGGCCCAGATAAGCTGGACTTAACCAGGTTTTCTGGTAATAAATTTCGATCCTCCAGTGCGAAGGGGGCCCTTAGACCTGCGACCAATGTCCGAAATGAGCTTAAATCGGCACTGCAATATATGGTAGCCCCTCTTTTACAATGTATATCATCTGTTTAGGAACAATATCTAGTTGAAAAACAAAGTTTGTTCCAATGTCTTTTTTTAACACACACCTTTAAATTATCTCTTTGAATATTGAGGTAAGATATTTCATTCATTAGTTAGCCTACAAATTCAAATTTTCCAGCTTTTATGTTTTTCATAAATCCTCGTACCATTACTGATGTACAGGGTGGGACATAGGAACTTCCAATTTTGAAAATGCAATAAAACACACTACATGTTTCATTCTACTTTATTGTTATTTTCCGAATATCACACAGTATTGGAACTTTGAATTTAGACAGTTTTAAACACAATGTCTGTTAAATGTCGCCCTTCATTATTAATACACTGATGCAGTCGGTTTCCAAAACTTTGAGTCACCTTTTCAAGCGTATCGACCGGGATATTATCAATTTTGGCTCGGATGCGGTTTCTTAGGTATTACAGGGTCTTGGAGCGACATTTTTAAGCCGGTGACTTGAGATAAGCCCACAGGAAGTAATCAGGAGGGGATAAATGAAGTGTTCGCGCAGGTCAGTTTACGTCCCCTAGCAGGGAGATCAGTCATTCGGGGTAGGCTGCTCTTAAAACATCCATGGAAATTTTGGAGGTGGGGACTGGGGCCTCTCTCATCTTTTTGTAACCACACGTTGTTAAGATTCCTTTCTTAGAGAGTGGGTAAGAAGAATTGTTAGGTCATTGCCACATACCGGTCTGAATCGACACATGATTTCGTTCCACGTTTTCAGGTGTTCTGGCAGTCTTCGGAGGTCCTTTCCTTTCTTTGGAGCCATTTTCCGTTGCTTAGAAGGCATTCATCCACATTAAAACACATTTCCGATCAGGAACATAACCTCGGGGAGGAATATCGAAGCGACGACGAAAGACACGTTGCACTGCAGTCACCGACCAACCGTTAGAGAAATACGCCTCCACAGCAAAAGCGTGCTGCTGCCTCGACCACAACATGTTTGAGACTGAGGCGGGCCGGAACACATATATCCCGCTCCACCCCTTCCACCGAACCCTTCCGCACGCCCCTCCCCTCCCTACGAACATCACTGCAACATGTTTAAAACAGGAAGTTCCCACGTCTCACCCCCTTACCTCTTGGGCTCTTCTGAAAGCCTTGGAAGCAGATCTGCAGCCCCACTAAGCACTGGCGGATCGAAATTTATAACCAGTGAATCTGGTTAAGTCCAGCTTATCCGGGGCCTTTCGAGACCCTGGGCGCCTACCCCAAGCACCCAAAGGATAAACCGGCACTGTACCCTGTACCTGTTTAACAGTTGGTATTGTATTCTTTAAAGGGAGTGCAGTACTTATCTCCACTACCGCTGTGTGTGTGTGTGGCGTAGCTAGATCTGTGTGTAGGCCCTGAATCAAAATTTCTTAGACGCCCTTTTTTGGAGCCC
>BMAV01015972.1:0-51600 GCA_019973955.1 Trichonephila inaurata madagascariensis
TATTTGGGGTGAATAAAACAGAGATAAAAGTATTGTCCTATAAAATTATTTATTTATATGTTTGTACTCCTAAAGTAATATTTTTGTGCAAGATATATAATCACATTTGTGAATAGTATTCTAAGAAGGAAACAATAGGTTTATGGTAGCTGAAATAGATTTTAAATACCTTCGATTCAAAATTTTATTTAAATATCTATAAAAAAAAAACTCCGTCAAGCGTTCCGTACTTCCTCGTGCTTTCATTTGGATCATTTGACATAATTAAATTGAATTTTGATTTTAAAAAATCAACTAAAGGTTTGGATTTGTCTTTTGAAAAATCTACTTCAAAATTCCCACTTAAAATCATTGGTAATTTGTTGAAGATCCGATACGGCATAGTGAATTTTGGTTGTAATTTAACAGTATTCAATTCTATCCATGAATTAATTTAAGCAAAGGGATAGTAAGACAGGTAGTTGATTGGGAAGAACCTTGGTGAAAACCTTCAAAAAGGGATTTAATCAGAAGATTTATATCACATAATCTCTAGCTTATACTAGCTCTTTTGTCATTGTATGGCAATTTTGTACAAATATATCCGGTGTTGCTGCAAGGTAAGTCTTCTTAATTATATTTTTTCTTCGAATTTAAGTTATTTAATGTAACTTTTTCTTAATACCTGTATACTTATTTTTGTTCTTTTAAATTTTTAATTGTTTTAATTTTTTTTTAGATTTAAAGTTTATTTAAGTAATTTTATTATTAGAACTATTTGTTCATTGCTATTTTGATTTGCTTACAAAAATAGATTTTTATTCTTAAACTCAATGCAATTTTGCTACTTATAATTATACTATTTACTTAGTTTTATAAAAATTTGTCCTTTTCCTACATTTTGCTTAATTTTAGTGTAGGATTTCTCTCTCTCTAAGCCTATTTTTTAAAAATATTACATGTTTCAACTAGGATTAGAAAGTATTCCGCATTCATTTTCGTAAAAAGAGGTGGCGGGGATAAGCTACCGCGTTTCATGTCGTTTCGGAGTGGCGGGGGAGAGGGAAACGTCTCTCCTTTTCTTGTTAGGGGTGTGTTTGTCGCGGACGACCTTATACGAGCACGATTTCCGACAAGAGGAAAAAAGCCGAATGCGCGTTACAAACCCGAGCGTGACGTTCGTTCAAGTTCACTCTCCAACAAAACGTGCCTAAGAAGTTATCACTTCAAAAAAATATTTCACACTTTAAATCGCGCACGCATGACGAAAATGAGTGTAAGCTATAATACACACACAGATGCAGGAAGTTTATTAGTCACTATGCAATCACATTCGTTTTTATGTTACTTAGGCTTCTGGCAACCGGTACTGTATTCAAAATTATTTTCAAGCAGAGGGACTGAATATCCATCAATGAGCTAAAAAAATACCTGCTTTACAGACCGAATTAGAGTGAGTGAATATTAAAGTCGCACTGTTCAGCTACACGAGAGCTTTTGACGACGGACCACGTAATTTTGAGCCATTGTCATGTGACGTGGACGATACCTGAGCTGGCATCCTCCTCTCCTAACTACCACTCCACACCAACGGAAGGACGTTTCAGCTCTCGATAGATTTCACGTGCATCGCTGCCCTACACGGCGGGTCTGTAGTGGTATTGGGTTCGAACTCATGACATGCCTGCTATGATCCGATACCTTGATCACTGGGCTACCGCGGTCCCCAGACCGAATTAGTAGCAAAACGAGACGAATTCGTGGATGACGCTTTACTATATGCTAAAAGTTTATGTGAAAAGCTTGAAATTTCTTATGAACCCCCAAGACGAATCAGGAGGAAGCATATATTTGGCGACGGAAGTAAAGATGTTCAGTTATCGTACGAAAATGACTTGAGGCGAACAATGTTTTCTTCAACAGACAGAGTAACTGCTGAAATTCGAGAAAGTTCCAAAATTTACCTCAAAAATATGCCTTTTTAAGGCCTGATATGATATTGAGCTAAATCTAAGATAAGTTCACATTTGACGAACTTAACTTGGATCAAGCTCCTCAAGACATTAATAAAGAAGAATTCCAACTTGAACGCGTACGTCTACAAGCTTTCGTAGCTGCAATAGATCCAGGCTGAAAAAAAAGAACTCATTAGGTCCGTCTCTCTGGATTTATTAAAATATATTATTGAGTCCAAACTAGAAGATGGCTTACCAAACATTGTCATAATGTTGAGAATTTTTTTAACATCTGCCATCAGTAAGGCCAGTTGCGAGAGAAGTTTTCTAAGCTAAAATTAATCAAAAACTATCTCAGATCGACTGTGTCCACGTTAAGGCTAACAAATTTAGCTATTCTGGCAATTGAACACGACATACATATTGATATTGACAATTGTATAAAACATTTTGCTATGAAAAAAGCACGATAAGTGCATTTTTAATTAATAAAAAAATTTAAAGCTGCTTTTTTTAAAAACCTTTTACTAAATTTTCTTGACTGATAATTAAAATAGAGAGGCGACACATTTCCGGTCGGCCGAAGCCTACGCTATGCCACTGGAGAAGAGACTCTAGGAGTTCGACAATTTATAGGAAAATGATCATAACACCCAGTCTTTTAAACAAGTTTAATTAGCAGGATAATGCAGTTTGTTCAACTTTCAATGGAATCACATTCTGTTAACTTGCTTAAAATATACTTGTCACAGGAACATATTTCAAATGGATTCCCGAAGTACTATAACCTTCAAGGAACTTTTAGTGAGTGAGTGAATATTAACGGCGCACTGTTCAGCTACACGAGGGTTTTGACGACAAAGAACTTTTAGAGAAAGCAGTATTGAAGTCAGTAAACAACATTTTTTTTGGAGCGCTTGGATTACACTGATATTTATTAATTTGAGAAAATAACATTTTAAAAAAGAGAAAAAGGGATAATAGCCTGTCCATCGTTCTCATAAACATATCGTATGATTGTTATCAGGGGATAATAGCCTTTGTTACTCCATACCCCACAAAACCCATAACTGTAGCTGTAACCGAAGTGTTTTAAGTCATTAGTTGATTATAATAATATTTTTACTTGAAAACAATTTTAAAATACTTGAAAAAAAATTTCAACATTTTTAGTTATTTGTTTGAAGACTTTTGGCTGAGATTTCGATACAAATATAAACAATTGCAGTGTTAGTATTTTAAAAAATTCCAATTGCTCTTGTATCTTAAAATCGTTTTAATTAAAACAATATTTTTAAAATCTTATGATGATCTAATTTGTTTCTAATTAGTTTTGTGAAATCAATATACTAAGAGAAAAATCTTTAGATATTAATAATTTTATTTTAAAATTTTGATTGAATATTTATTTTATTTGCAATAATTTAGTATAATAACTTTTCAATAATTTTTATAAAAAATATAACAAAATACATTTATGATCTACTTTTTCAGATTCCTAAATTTTAATGCTAGTACAGGCTGTTACCAGATTCGACCGACAAACCCAGAGGGTTGATAAGCAGCACGGAGACAACAACTCAACATAGAATATGGGGTCACAAGCCCCATGTTCAAATGCAACCATATTTGTTTAAAAGCATCCAAAAATCCTTCGTCCGTTGGTATCGGATGTGATATGACCGGAATATTGAGCAATTCCTATTACTCATTGCTGCATTTCTGATGTCAAGCTGTGATGCATTGTTCATGTTGTAAACATGCTTTAGATTTATAATAAACATATTTATCTTTTATTGCCCTTTTTCATTCCGCTATACAACACACCCTTCATAACTATTTTTGCGAATTACTCCAACTAATCGTGGTTTGTAGCCACATGTTCTATGTGGATTTGCCATCTCCATGCTACCTGCTAACACCCTTCTGAATTTGTCGGTCGAATTCAGCAACACACTCTGTATATACAAGAATTGCTTTAAACATGCACAGCTTTATCTATTCTAAAAATTATTTACCAATTTTTAGGAAAGACTAATGCTCATCCTGTGGATTCCAGTTACGTTTCATTTTTAGAAAAATCAAGAAACACTTGATGACCAGTTCTCTCCCTTTATTTTAATTCTATGTGATTACATTGTGATTCAATCTCTAAATACTGTTTAATGGATTGTTATGCGTTTATACAAATGATTTATGTACAAACACAAATTATATATTGGAAAATCTTTATTTGCCATTCATATTTCAGAGAAACATCAAACAAAATTTTAAAAATTGCCAAAAACAGATAAAAAAACCATTTAAGAAAAATTCTGCTGATTAATTTCGCCAAATTAAGACATTGCGATGTGCAAGAAAATATTTGCGGTATATAACCATAAAAAAAAATTTAAGTATTAAAATATAAAAAAACAAAAATAATATTCGTAACATTAATTTCATACTGGTACGCTACTCGTTTTCGGCATAATTTTGAAATTACACCAAATAGGCGAGTTGCAGCCAGTCTAATGTTACAGTATATAATGCACAGAGTTAAAGGTACTCATGTATTATTGCAACCAATTGGTGACATTATAGGAAACGAAGCACATAATTGCCAATTCAACGATTACAAAATTGGGATTGTCAAAGTGGCGAGTTATCTTGAACGTTGATGATTGTGTGATAATACGCAAGTACCAAATTAAAATTAGTATTATATACAAAAAATTACCTAAAGTACATATCCCGAGCATAAAAATAAATTGAAAAACGAAATACAATACTAACTTTAACTGACATAAAAAGAACTGAACTATCTTTGTCAATGCGAAAGCATAATTTGAAAAAATAAGGTACTTATGTATTATCGCAACCTATTGGCGACATTATATGAAATGAAGCACATGATTGCCAATTCAGTGCACACATTACATGTGAAATTGGGCTTGCCAACTTAGCAAGTTATTTGAACATTGGTAATTGTTGCAATAGTACATAATTACAATCTTACAACCACCTGTTTCCTCAACAGGTATTTGAGCCATTTGCTGTTTTGCTTGTTCGCTGATGCCTATTCCAGTTTGATATGTAATTACTACCAACACTGCTTTTGCTGGCCAGTATGATGACCTAGGTTTGATTTTCTGCAAGGCAGTTTTATGCACTGAAGTCGATTGTCTACACTTAAAAAGGTTAAAATAAAAACATATGAAATTGCAAAACAGCTCTGAGTAGGCCCTGTATCAAAATTCTTTTGGGAGCTCTTTTTTAGATATGAGCACTATAATAGTGAGACTGTAGTAAACACATATTGGGACCACTGTAGCTTGGGGCCTTGCATCATTGGTATGGCTGATACAGCGGTAGCTATGTCCCTGACAAAAGCAAATGGTACTTATGTATTATCGCAACTTATTGGTGACATTATATGACATGAAACACATGATTGCCAATTTAGCTCATACAACACATGGGAAATCAGGGTTGCCAACGGCTAGTTATCTTGAACGTTGGTGATTGTTGCAATAATAAGTAAGTACAAAGCAAACCTTAATAACTTCAAGTATTCAGTTAAATTCCTAATGGAATCTGTTTAAGAAAGTTATAAAATAAATTTAAATTTTAAAAAGTCATCAAAAACAAAATAAGGTTTAATATTTTGAAGACTCAAAATCATCAGAAAACCTAAATTTCCTAAAACCTGTATTTTCAATAGTAACATCAAATAAAATTAAAAACATACTTATTTAAAATCTCGTTCATTAATTTCTCCAAATTAAAATGTCTCCAAGTGGGAAAAAATATTGTGTTCAAGTATGCATGGAACAGTTTCCAAACATTGAATGCATATATCGCGGCATTTGGTGACGTCTTTTAATCTGATGTAAATTGCCAACGGAAAAAAGCATGGGGACCAAAAAATAAACATAAAGATTAATTTGATCAAGGATTACAGGTGAAAGATAAACCAGGTGGAAAATAATTCAATCAGCACACTATTCGTCTGTGGAGATCAGGTGTCTAGTCTAATATTAACCCTCCAAGCAGTCTGCACGTAAAATCCCGTCATTCCAGAGATGCTTTTTCTGCCTTCAAGCAAGATTCCCAAAAGCGGCCGAGCCACATTCTTAAAAATACGGCTCAACCGCTTTTGAGAACCCCACCTGACAGCAAAAAAATACGTGCAGTGCATTTTCGAAGCATATCCAGAATGGCAAGACTTTAAGTGCAGACCGCTTAAGGCTCATTCACACCAAGGCGGACAAACGTCGAGTGTTAAGCGTCTAGCCAATCAGAGACTTCTTCTCGCCCGAGAAGAAGACTCTGATTGCTAGACACTAACACTCGACGTTTTACCTGGTAATGCTGGCTTAGAGGGTCAACATCAAATCTGTAAGAAGTTTTAACAACTATTTTGCAGAAAAATAAGTAGCATACAGAAGTTAAATATCATCTTCACTAAATAAAAAGAAGCAAATTTAGCTTAAAATTACAAAAAACAAGAAGTAATATATAAGCAAAATCGTAAACATCCTGCGTTAAAGCTATCTGAATGTTGCCAAAACTACAAAACAAAATTTGAGTTGTTGAAAGAATACTTTTTAAAATATGATTTATTCGAAAAATAATCCCAATTACATATCAAAGAATAAATAAATAAATAAATATGACAGCCAATAAACATAACTATAGTAAAAATATGTAATAATCCGGAAAAAAAACTACGTGTTAAGTATAAATTTTCACATTTAGAGAGTATCGTGACATGACGTCATAATACCAAAAAAATTACTTACAAATTAAATTTAAAAAATTTAGAGTGAATTTCAAAATTAAAAGTACATCAAAACCCACCTGGATTCAAATACAACATTATATCAAAATTTCAGATAAAGCAATGCAGAACTCTGAGTTTTTAAAAACGTACACAAACCAACATAACACTTTTATATACATAGAGAACATATATATGTATTAGAGGCTCTTCAAAAATAAAAGTCAATAATCATTATAAAAGAAAATATATTTTATTAACTTTAATTAAATAAGAAAATGTGATGCTACTAAATTTAGCGAGCTGTATGAGTTTATGCTTGGATTTGGGAATCACTATCCTGAAAAGAAGAAAGGAAAATGGATCAGAATAATATCTATAATGGGCCACAAAAGGGTTTTAAAATCATTTTTGAATTTCCAATAAAATTTAGTTTTTTTCGACTAAAAAACTAATATATAGAAATTGAAATTTTTTTATGGTATCTGAAACTTTTCCCAAAATAAAACCCGTTTTTAACCCTTTTTTTTAAGAATATATCCCTATTTTTTTTAAAAATTAATAATCAAAAGCTACTAAAAAATAACATAAAAAAGTCTTCGTACATTTAAACAAAAATCTCAACATAGTTTTAAAAATATTGTATTTCTTTTTTAAATTTTTGGTACTTAGTAGGATATCTTTTAGTGTTCAAACAACTTTTTTTAAACATCTTGATATAGATTTAAATCAGTTTTTTATGTAAATTCTGCATAGATTTTCCACATGCATCTGTGATTATTGTTTTTAAAAGTATGTTTATACGTCATGTTTTCTTTTCCTTTTTTTTTTAAGTCAAATTCTCACCAAATATTTTTTCTAATGGGGCTAAAATAAAGTGATTGAGGGGGTTTTTTTTCAGATTTTTTGGGGAAAACTATAGAGGCACCACCCTTACATTGAGAGCAGTGTGTTTGGCGTCATTATCCTTTTAAAAAAAATGAAGTCTTTCCCCAATATCAAAATTTTGGGACGATAATTTGATATTTCTCTTTAAAATATTGAAATAGAGCTCATGCTTCATAATACCATCAAAAAATAACAAATTCCCCTAATTCTGAAAAAAGGACCCCCCCAGGAAACACTTCCACCTCTAGGGTTTTCATTGATCCAGATTCTTGGGATTAAGTTTAAAGAAAATTAAAAAATTGAAAACAAATTGTTTGGGGGATGCCCCAAAAGGGGTTAAACTTTTTTGGGTTTCCCTGATGAAAGCATAATAGTTTGCAATTGCAAAGAAAATGGGGAATTTTATCCCATGAATTTATGTGGCCCAAAAACTCCTCCCATCTCCATGCTTCAGCATGGAGAGAATTTCTTACTGGGGGTAAATAAAAATCAAGATTGGGAATTTAGTATTTTTTATGGTATTGAAGTCATGAGCTCTATTTAAAATAAAAAAAAGGGAAATTTAAAACCCCCCCAAAAATTTTTTGGAAAATTGGAAGGGCTTTTTTTCGGGGTATAATACCGGCGCTTCCTCCCGTTGGTGTGGTGTTTTTAGTTGGGAGGGGGGGTGCCAGCTCGGGTGTGTCCACGTCCGCCCCATTTTAAAAAATTTTGGGTCCGTCCCCCAAAAACCCTCGTGTTGTTTTGAACAGTGCGACGTTAATTTTTAACCCAATAATCGACGCGAAGCGCCTTTTCCCCTCAATGTACATCGCTGGGTTTCCGCCTGTATAGCTGTCCTCAAAATCTGAAAAAACCTCTCAATCACTTTATTTAGCCCAATTTGAACATATTTGGTGAGGGAATTTTAATTTAAAAAAAAATGACGTATAAGCACATTGGGAATTTAAAACAATAAAAGAAGCATTTTAGGGGAAAAACAATCGGGGAAATTTTAAAAAAACGTTAAATCTATACCAAGATGTTTAAAAAAAGTTGTGGACACTAAAAAATATTCTAAAAACCAAATTAAGAAAAAACAAAATTTAAAAGCTTTTGAAAATTAATGCGAAATGGCATAATTTTTTGTAGCTTTTTTTGAAAAAAAATAAAGTTATACTATTTAAAAAAAAAGAATTTTAATTTTCCTTTAAAAACAAGTTGCAATATAAAAAACAAAAAATTCGATATATTTAATTTTTGAGGTCGAAAACACTAAAAATTTTTTTGGAAAAAAACCCAAAATGTGCAATTTTGTGGCCCCTGTATTATTAATATTTTAATTTTTAAAATTATGAAACTAAGGAGTGTTACATTTAGTAATCAAATTATTTTAAACTATTAATGTCAATACTTAAAATTCATAACTACTACTTTATAAATACAATATACAGTAGAATCATTGGCATTTCTATAAATATAATCAACAGATATTTGTTTAATACTAATTGTTTTATGCACATTAAATTGTTTAATTAAGAATACTTTTTTTTATAAATATGCAGAGATTAACAACAAATAGGAAGGAGAAAAAATATTTTAATTTCATATCAGAAATACATTGTAAGAATATTAATGAAACAAACATAAAATCATAAAAGTACATTTTTCTTTAATTTTTACAAAAGACTAAACAGTTATATTTAAAACAATAATACATAGAATTAACTTTATAGTAATTCTCTGTTTTGTGTGAATAATTTATTAAAAAAAACATTTAAAAGACTATTTTGGGGGGTTTCTTACACAACAAAAGAATAAAAACACAAGTGTTATTTTTATATAATTAAAGAGTAATTAAATTTTATTACAGTTTACAAAGTACACATAAACCATAAGAATACATACTGTGTCAAAATTTTGTTTCCTCCAATTAGTCTTTAAAGGAGATTGAACTCCCCTTTTTGTTTTTTTTCAAAAAATATTTTTGTTTAGAAAAAACATCCTTTCAATTCATTTTTTTTCAGTCTTAAAATTTAAAAGAGGGGGAAAAAACATTATAGTAAAATAATCATTATTTTTAATTTCAAAAAACAACAATTTGAGTCCTCCCAAAAATACATAGTTTTTTATAATCTTTTTTAAAAAATTTTTTTATCCAAAATAATTGTTTTTTTGTAATAATTGAAACATGATAATATGTATAAGGTATCAAAATGTTTTTTCAAGAGACTTTTGACTCTGACTCAAAAGCCAGTAGTAATAACAAAAAAAAAAAAAAAAACTGTCCAGCATACTGAAGTTATTAGAACTAATCTGATGCATAATTGTATTTTTCGAAATAATGTAGTTTTAGCAAATGTCAAAAAACTTAATTCAAAACACATTTTTTAGAAAAAAAAAAATTCCAATTCAAAAAATAAATCAGTGATGATGTGCATTATACATATATTCTTCAATATATTATACTTTTAAAATTCAGAAATATTTCAAAAATAGCATTTTTTCACCTCAACAGGTTAGATTACAGCATAGCAGATGAAATATGGAATTCCTTTTATATGAGAAAAAGGGATTAACAAAGACAAATATATATATATAGATATACACTGGTGTGCAAAAACTTAAGCCCCCAAGGTGGGTTTATTTTTTAACTTAGAAAAAACATCTGAGAGACATGAAATTCTGAAATGAGGGAAGGGATTTTTGCGTAAGGGGTGACGAAAGCATCGGTGCTGGGAAAAAAGGGAAAACAACGCATACGGTATGGGAAACAAAAAAAAACAAACTTTATTGGGGCATAGTATCGTGACTCATGATTGTCTACCCAACAGGAAGAACAACAAACAGATGTTCCTTAATATGGTATTCCCCTCCCCTTACTACAATGGTTGTTTTTGCACCGTCTCCGCATACTCAGAACCAGCGGGTTTGCAACTTTTTCTTGAGGCAGGGGTGCCCATTCCTCAATCAACATCTGCTTGAGTTGTTGGTTGTACTCGGATGATGTGAGCGTGTGGCAATACGTCTCCCAAAGCATCAATTTCGATGGGATTTAAATCTGGGGAGCATGCTGGCCAATCCATTTGAGTGATATCTTCTTCCAGCAGCTCCTCAACAGCAAGTGCGATGTGGCGGTGCATTGGCATCCATAAAGATGAAATCTGGGCCAATGGCACCTCGGAAAAGATGCAGATGGGGAAGAAGTACCTCCTCACAATAGCGACCCCCGGTTTACAGACCCTCTGTCAAAAAGGGGAAGCTCAGTTCCGCCGTTCAGCAAAATGCCAGCAGACAAGAACTCCAGGACCACCGTAACGTGTCTTTCCTTGATGTTACTGGGATAAAACCGGGTCCCGATCTCTCCCCAAATCAAAACGCGTTAGAATCGCTTCTGGTACTGAACCGACTCTCATCCGTAAAGAAACACGACTCCATTGATCAGTTGTCCAGTTTTTGTGCTCTCTTCCACTGTAAACGGAGGCTTCGGTGGCCATCTTTCACGGGAGGCAGGGTTCAGGACGGTGGTGAACAGGCCCCTTTGGAGGCGTCTGGCCACGTAACCGCTACCTTGTCGACCCGTTGCTGTCAGAGTTTCTGAACAATGGCGCTTGCTGACTTCTGTCGATATTTTTCGCCTGCAGGATGATATATTGGTCATCCTGCGGGTTTTCGTCCTCGGGCGCCACACCAACCTTTCTAACAGCTGTACCTTTTGGTTTTGGACGCTTTCCAAGCGCGCGAAACGAAAACTTTTGTTGATTCGAACTCTGCAGCTACACTGGTGACGGGACGCCCCTCTCCAGCTTTCCGATCATTCTTCCACGTGTGAAGTCATCCAGGTGATTTCTTCTAGCCATATTTCACGAACTGACTCACTGGCACTTGCAGAGAATATGGTGAATTTCGTCTCCGTCCTTCATTTCATTCTACTGTTGAGCAGCGCGCGCCGACATCACGCGTTTTGCGTACGCTCACATCGCTTCTGACGTTTTGTTCCTGATATTTGCATACGCATGACGTTTCTACTGACTTAAGCGTTCCCTCTACTGATCTCCAGACCTCCTTTTCTGCAATTTCATGGCTATCTGCTAAATTTTTACATTGTTGCTTAAGTTTTGCACACCATTGTATATATATATATATAATATCAGCTGCTCAGTATAGTGTAAGCAGAAAATTATATTAATGTTGAACAATTTTTCAACTTGAAAAAGTATTCTCATCATGAAACCTATTCATTTAAATTATGGAAGTATAGCTTTTTAAACAGAAAAGGGAAACTATATGAAGCAATTTTAAATTACAATAAAGTGCAAAAAGGACTTATCTACGACTCTGAAAAGTCACATTCAAAAAATTTCAACTAGAAGTATTTAGAAATGTTTGATATTTTTTCAGAATTCCTAATGTACATTTATTCAAAACTCTTTCATATTTAACAGTCCTTCAGCAATACTACAGTCTGTCACAGACCGAGGCTGTTTCCGCAAGCCTCCTCCATCTGACTATTTGGAGTGATAGATTGCCAATCGTTGACTCCCAGATCCCCAAGATCACTCTAAACAAAATCATACAACTAGGAAACTTCCTCTTTGTCGTTTACCGTCAACTTTTGAAAATATCTCTAATTTAGTTGGGTTTGAATCATATCTAAAAATGTGGTGCAATTATTTGATGGGAACTTTGAGAATATCTGGTTTTTTAATTTTGGAGTAAATTTCTTGATTATATTGTATTCTATAGACATCATTTTGCTTAATTACACCCAAGATCTTTCAAAGTATTTTTCTCCGGCTTATCTTTTTTCAGACTTATTTAATGGCCAGCACTCGCTGACATACAAAGTAATTGGTCTAATTAAGATTTTGTATAAGTTGAGTTTTGTTATGACATTAATACATTTGGACTTAATTGGCTTCTCAACCCACAGAAATATTTGTTTGCTATAAGTAGCCTATTTATTTCAAGCTTCATATCATTAGTATTACTAATGACAGTTTCAAGGTACTTAAAATGCTGTACACACTCAAAAGTAAAATTATTAATTTTTAAAGGGTATAAGCATAGTTTCTCTGCATTACAGCCAAAAATTTAGTTTTCTCTTGGATAATATTGAGACCTATTCTTCCTGCAGAACCCTCAAAGGAGACACAACCATTGATAACTGATTGCTTTGTTCTACCTACGACAATGATATTACCAGCGAAGTGTAATAATTGTAAGGTTCTATTAAAAATAGTACTTCTGGTGTTTTATTAGTAACTTTAACAGCTTTTTCAAAGGCTACATTGAATAATATACAAGCAAGAGAATTTCCCTGCCTCAGACCTTGTTCCGCATAAAAGACCTCGGAGAGGTCCGAGTTAATCTTTACTCTACATTTAACTTTTCAAAGTCATCCTAGTGAGATTTATCAAAAATTTTTTTAGGGAAGTATAACTTCGTCATAGCTTTCAATAAACTATCTCTATTAATACTATCATAGGCAGTTTTAAAGTTGATAAAAAGATGATATGTATCTATGTTGTACTCTAGTTTTCTCAAGAATTTGTCTAATTGAGTGTATCTGGTCAATGGTAGACTTTTCATATTGAAAACCCCATTGGTAATTAACTATAATTTTAGCAACATATTTCTGTAAGCATTGTGATAAGACATTTGAGAAAATTTTAAAAATGTTCATCAGTTCTACATGAAGAAATTCATGTAATTTAATAACTTATAAGTGATAACAGAATTGTATAAATGGCACCGTATTAAAACATATATTATAGAATATGATATGTAACTAACTAACACTAAAATTTTCACTAAAATTTAAACGATGAATGGTAACCAGATATTTTGCCAATAAACTCAAAAAGTATAAATAAAAAAAAATTTTTTTTTAATAAAGTTGCTCACAGGTCAACATAACAAAGATGACTACATATAACCTTTCACATTATCTAGATACCTTTAAGTCAATATTGTAAAGTTAATAAAGGAAAGAATTATCTTAATTTTAGAGCTTTTTTTTAAAATTAAAACTTAGAAGTTCTACATGTTCATTAGTAAGTTCTGAAATTCAGCATTCATCGTAACTTACAAAAGAAATGCAATAAACCCTCCCCAGTGAGAATAAAAGCATCTGAAATTAAATCTATCATGAGAAAAGTTTTTTTTTTTGTTTTGTTTTATTAAAAGTTAACAAATAAGAAGTTGTTCAGAAAATGAAAGTTTTAAAATATTAAAGGACTGCAGATATATTTCTAATTAATTGTACCATGTTTCAATTACACTATTTACAATGAATAAAATTATATAGGTGTTTCCTAGTTTATGTGTAATGAAATCAAATTCAAGCCCAATACAATTTTTGAAAAGAGTGTACAAAAACTGTCAATTATAAAACATAATAACCTAACAGATTTCATAATTTTTAGCTGGCAATGATATCAATCTCAAATGAAAAAATTTTAATGCATAATCAGCACTATTGACAGTTTGAGTGGTGATCAGAAGACAAATGAAAAAATTTGTAAGTATTTATTGAATTGATTATAATTCTTAAGTACCATTCTTGACAAACACTATTTCCCAATGCAAATTAAACTTTCAATGTATAATTCAGATTAATGTGATGCTGTGCACATGTATAATCCATTTGTATTACCTATGTTTAAGGAAAACTAGAATGAATCATAAAAGCAGCCATTTTTATTCACATATAGAATATAAGAAAGAATTAACATACATGCATTTTTTAAAATACCGGTGTCATGATAACTGTAACTGTGAATGTGTACTTGTGTTAACTGTGTATTGTAACTATATATCAATTGCTTGTGTTGTTGCTGTTGTTGCTGCTTAATAAAATAATTTAACGAAGCTTCTGATGCAAATGTTCTGAAGAACATTCTGAAACCAACAAACATAACATGGTGTCAGGAGTTTTAGCGATTATATCGGATTGAAAAGATATCCACGTGCGCTATGGAAGCCTTCCGACCCCCTGCTCCACTGCAATTTTCGCTGGGAAATGTGAAAGAAAAATGGCGAAAATGGAGGCAAGAACTGGAGAATTATCTGCTGGCAACAGAAAAAGACGATCGAACAGATAAAGTAAAAATAGCAATCCTGTTGAACTTATTGGGCAGTGAAGGACTACAACACCTTCAAGTTAGAATCGAAAGCGAATTTTTCGGAAGTTCTTCAAAAGTTTGAAGAATATTGCTCACCACGATAGAATGTTGTTTATGAGCGTTATAAATTTTTTTCATGTGTCCAACTGGAGGGCCAAGCACAATTGAGACATATGTCACTCAGCTAAAGACTTCCCAAGACGATGCGGTCTCGAATCAATCCGTTTTCTTGCTCTGCAAACTCGCACGTGGATGCTAAAGACAGTAGGTTACAAGAACGACTCCTGCGAGAAAATAACCTCAGTGTTGAAAAAGCGATTGAAATTGTCCGGGCAGCTGAAGCGAGCCGGGAACAAATCCGAAATATGAAGCACGATACAGCCATAATAAACTTCGTGAAGGAAAATCAGAGCAAGCCTAAAACCCAGTACAACTGCTAAAAGTGTGGACGAAAACACAAGTCTCGAGAGTGTCCAGCGTTCGGAAAATTTGTGTCAAGTGCAAGAAGAAAAACCATTTTGCTGCTAAATGTTTCCAGAATACAAAGAACATTCATGAAATGAACGTTCCTGAAAATGAACTGGTTTATATTGATTCTGTGAATGAAAATGAAACTAAATGTGCAATGAAAAATATTACAGACTCTAATTTTAAGAATGTAGAAATGGTAAGTGAAACTACTTGGTATAAAAATGTTTCATTAGATGTAAATAATAAGTGTTTTGATGTAAATTTCAAACTGGATACTGGAGCTGAAGTAAATATTTTGCCACTGTATGTTTTGAGTATGTTTAAAGTTAATCCAAAACTTAGTAAAACTAATATATCTCTAACTACATATGGTAATTTTAATTTAAAGCCAAATGGTTCCCTTATAATTAATTGCTCTACTTATAAACTCAAAAATGTTCCTTTGCCTTTCTATATAGTAAATGTAAAATCCAAACCAATATTAGGGTTAAGAGGTTGTAAGGAATTAAAACTTATTGAAAGAATTGATGCTATTGAATGCAATATAAGATGTATTTACTGGGGTAGGGGAATTTCCAAATGAACCATATCACATTACTTTAAAAGATAATGCTGTACCAGTAATTCACCCACCAAGACGTGTTCCTCTGGCTTTGCAGCCAAAATTAAAAAGTACTCTAGATAGATTAGAAAAAGAAGGAATAGTGTCAAAAGTTAATAAGCCAACTGATTGGGTGCAAAGTTTAGTCATTGTAGAAAACCCAATGGAAATTTAAGATTATGTTTAGACCCTAGAGATCTTAACAAAGTAATTAAAAGAGAACATTATATCAAATTCCTTGTACAGATGATATCATTAGTAGATTAGAGGGCAAGAAAATATTTTCAGTTGTAGATTTGAAAGATGGTTTTTGGCATGTACCTTTAGATGAAGTTAGCTCTGAAATTTGTACATTTAATACACCTTTTGGAAGGTACAAATTCAACAAAATGCCATTTGGTATAGTTTCTGCACCTGAAGTATTTCAGAAGAGAAATCAAAAGCTTTTTGGAGATATTGAGGGAGTAGAGATTTATTTTGATGACATTATTGTTGCAGGATGTGATGAGGATTCACATGATGCAATTATGTCTAGAGTTCTTAAAAGAGCCAAATTGTTAAATATAAAGTTTAATCCAGATAAACTACAATATAGGGTGTCTGAGGTAAAATATGTAGGTCAAATTATATCTAAATCAGGTATAAAACCTGATCCAGATCACATAAAAGCAATTGTTGAGATGCCAAAATCAAAAACTGAAGTTAGGAGATTGTTGGGCATGATGAATTTTCTTTCAAAATTTATACCCAATGTATCTAAAGTTACTGCTCCATTAAGAGAAATCATTCATGAAAATGTAGAATTTAATTGGGGAAAAGAACAAGAATTGTCCTTTGTAAACATTAAAGAATTGTTAGCTAAAGCTCCAATTTTAAAAGTTTTTAGTGTTAATGATGAAATAGTAATACAATGTGATAGTTCAAAAGATGGGCTAGGATCTGTTTAATTCAAAAGGTCAACCGGTATCATTTGTCTCACCAGTTTAACAAACGGGAGAAAAATTTGTGAAATGGAGAAAAAGTTTGGCAATTTTTTTCCCTTTTTGAAAATCCCATAATTTTATATGGACGAAAAGTTGTTGTACAGGTAACCAAAAGCCCTTAATGGCAATTGTTAAGAAACCTATGCATAAAATATCTTCTAGAATAAAAAAGGGATTTTAAAATTATTAAAGTATGTTTTTAAATAAATTATGTACCAGGTTTAAGTCTCTCGCGTCCTTCTTCTAACATAACTCCTAAGTTTTTTGACGGCCACGTTTAAAGGGAAAACCCCAAACCCCAATACCAAAGAAAAACGGATCAAATATGTAAATGAGATATATTTTAAAAAGGGATAGAAGCTTTGATGAGAAGGGCGGCAAGTTTAGAGATAACAGGGGGAATCATTGGGAAAAGGGGTTATGCCCTAAGCCTGGAAGAAGGACTTCATATAAATTAAATTATAAAGAACAATCTTCGACTTTTAATTATAGGTTTTATCAACCTTTTAAAGGGAAGGTGACTCAAAAAAGGTAATTTTTTTGTATAGGAAAGTTTAATCTTAATTTATTATAATCAAATAAGTGATCTAGTTGCGATGCTTGAATATAAGGTTTTTTGGTGTTCCCCACTTTAAAAAAGTTGTTAATTAAAATTTAAAGAATTTTGTTATTTTTAATAAAATTTTTAAGAAAAAATTTATCTTTTAGAAACCCACACCTCACTTACGGGATCTAAAATAGCACACAGGATGGCGCTCAATCCCCGCTTTTTTCTTTAGGTATCGGTGGATGGGGTTTACTACCGAAATGTATTTTTTCGGGGTCGAGAACATTTTGGGCCCGAATAAATTGAGAACCAAATACGTTACTTGAAACCCCAAAGTAATCTGTCTGTGCTTAAAAAGTCATTCAGGGGAAGGGCTCAAGATTTTTCCAATAGGATCGGTGTTAGTGCAAAATACACCACATTTCCGCACTCAAGGCTAAATTTAGCGAAGGCTTTTCCCGCGGTCAAAAATAAAAAAAATTAACCCAAATTTTATGATCCCAGCAGGGAAGAAATCGGGGAAAACTGATTTCGTATATGATTTTTTAAAAAATTGGAGAAATTTGAATTGGGAATGCCCCCGGAAAGTTGGGGGATCATATTTTAGCGACTCGAACCACAGATCAGGATTATTGGAAGGGCCAATCCAAGAACACGGCAATTTTAATCTTTTTAAAAAATTTTCCCCGCAAAAAAAAAAGGGGGTTCCCGAATGATAAAAAAGAAAGACGAGGTCAAAATGCGCATGGGATCCCTAATTTTGATGCTTGGTAGAAACTGGAGAAATTTGAAGTTGGATCCAAATAAGGGTAGAAATAATTTTTATGAGAATAGCCGTCAAAGCAATAGGGGTTCGAGGGAATGATTTCAAAATAGTGATCAAAGATTCAAAAAGGGGGTTCCATTTCGAAATGGGAAATATAATTTTAATAGGGGCCCAAAATAGAGTTCAGTGAAAATTTCACCCCGAGGCGATAGGATGCAAAGGGGACAAAAATTTTGTAAAAGTTAAAGTCAACCCCAAAAGTATCAAGAGAAAAATTAAGCTTTCTCCGTTTGTATATCACCGAGAACTTCCCAGTTCCTATTTTATTAAATAAAACATTTTTTGAAAGTTTAGGGGACAAAGATAAATATTTATATCGGAAAAAGTATAAAAAAATATTTTTTATAAAGAAAATTTAAAAAAAACCCGGAGCCCAGGTAATAACAGCACATTTGCAAAAAAAAAACATGGGGATTGTGAATTGAATATTCGCATCAGAAAATTTTCAAAGAAATTGGTCATTTCATGTGTTGAAGTTTTTAGTCCCCAAGTATTCTCGGGATTTTATAAGGGCGGGGATCGTTTAGATTTTGACAAAAATGTTAAAAATTTCCCGCTGGTTGAAGAAAAAAGGTAGATAAAGGAATTTACACGTTAATGGGTCAAAAAGGTTAAATAGGGTGGCTATTTTTCCCGAAAAGCATGTGGAAAGTATATGGAGATAAAGTTAATTGTGCCAAAATCGGGGATTTAGTATTTACTTCCGGGAACAATTAAAACAAAACAGAAAAATGCCCCAAATTGGGTCATATATAGATATTTAAAACCCGGAAGAAAACCTTAATGCAACGATTTTGGGGGTTCCCAGTTTCCCTTTTTAAGAAGGATTGATTTTAGCGCACCAAAGTCATTAGGTGAAAGGGTGTATACATTCCAAAATTTTTAAGGAATGAAATAATGAGAAATTTCCGACCCCAATAGCTGGACACAGGGGAAATTTAAAACGTATCTAAAATTCGGGTTTTTTTTTCCCCACATAAAAAATTCATTATCTTTGTCTCAATGCCATATTCCGTTAATAACTAAAAAAAGCTTCCCTGGTCATTAAACCCAATTATATCAAAAAATTTCAAATAAATAGTGACGTTAGATTTGTTGGGCCCCTATCCTATATCTAGAAAAAGCTTCGCTATATTTTAGAAAAACCCTATCATTTGCAAATTTAAAATTATCCCTTTAAAAAGGCCCTATTCTAATGCGGATTTTTTGATAACTTTATATCGCGTTATGGGCTCCAAAAAATTAAAAAAGGATAAGGGTCCCCAATTTAATGAGGCACTGGGGGTTGGATGGCAAAGTGGCATTAGACCCAAGCAAATCACGAAAGAGTTAATCGAGATATAGGCAAAATGATTGCAAATTTGTTAATGATCAACCGATATTGGGATCAAACGGGTTTTGGTTTTGTAGGCGGGGTAAAACCAAAAACACCGGAATTATTTTGGGGCGAAAAAGAACCCCATTTCAAAAATTAGTTAGGGTCTCGGAAAGTTCAAAATTCAAAAAAAAAAAATTGAAAAAAATTTTTGGGAAGCTAGACTTTTTGAAAATTAAACAGGAAAGGTGGGAAAGATATTATAATAGACGAAGAAAAAACATAAAATTAAGGCAAATGATTGGGTCTTATTAGAAACACACCATTTGGGGTTTAGCAGCTAACAAAGTCTGGGTAAATTTAAACAAAATTTTTAAGGACCCTTTTTGAGTATTAGAAGAAAAATAACAATTTTTTGTTATGGAAATCAGGAAAAAGATTAACGGACGTAAATCAAATAAGAATATATCGTCATAGGGAAAAGTGACGAGGTCATTAGGGGAAAAGGTATCCCCAAATATATAAGATCAAGTCAGGAAACTAGTACTTCGGAAAAAAGTACATCAAGGATTAAATGAGTCACACTAGGGAAAGAAAAATCGGGGAAACGTTTAGAGGCAAAAAGGGGTTAGTCGCCAATCAAATCAATATAAAAATACAGATAGGAACCATAAACCCCGGGGTCACTGGTAACCTTCCTAGTTCATTTTAAATGACAGGAAAAAAAAAAGGACAAGGTACAATAAGGGTATAAAGAGATCAGGGGAGTCAGGGGGAAGTGGACCACGAAAAGGGGACAAAAGGGACACAATAATAAAAGCTTTTTTATCCAACTATTTTGAAGTAGAAAAAAGAACAGGACGGGGCAGCTGGAGTTCCCGATGGTCGACGTCAACCTGAGGCCACGCCTGAGAAAAAAACAGGAATCCCGACCGGCCAAGGGCACAACAGGGGAAAAAAAGAAAAGGGGCCCACAAGGATTCCCCCACAACAATCAAAAAAAAATTCCGTGCAGCCGAGGAAAGAAAAGTGGTAGCACCTCTCGTTTGGGCTTTGGGGAAAACCCAATTATGTTATTTTTTTCCGAATATTTTTTATGATCTTCCCAAAAATGGTCGGAAAATTATTGCAAAGAAAAACCGGGGGGTGTTTAAAAAATTATAAAAGAAAAATTAAAAACAAAGGGGTATATTTATTTTGGAACTTTTGATTGTTAAAAAAATTTTTCGGGGAAAAAATTGTAATTTGCCATTTGTTTTTTTATGTATGACTTCAGATGCAAATTCCCTTTTTTATTTTTTTTAATAGTTTATTGAAAAATTGGGGTAATTTTTAATATTGTATATAATGTTTTGTATTGTTCCGTAAAGGGGCATCGTTGGGGAAAAGCGGCGAGTCAGGGCACTAACAAAAATAAAAACGGCGCCCACTTTGGGGGTTTTTTGGAACCAGATTGGGGGTGGGAAAGAAAATTTTTTGATTTTCAAATAAATATAATGAATAAAAATTGTAAAAATTTTTTGGTATTTTGTAAACATAAAGGCTAAATTTAAAAGTTTTCATTTTGGGAGACAGACCCCGAAAATTTTGGGGAAAAAATAACTTCAACACCGAAAAAGGGCAAAAGCCACTCCATATGCGTGAGATACGACAAAGTTTGGGTCCGCACCCGGAAAAATTTTTTTAAAAAATTTAAGTGTATAGTTACTTTTAAAAGGGTGTATGTAAAATGAGAGTGGGCAAAAAAAAAAACGAATTATTAATGTTGGCCCAGTTAATGGGAAAAATTTATTGTGAGTTTAAATTTTAAAAATTTAAATTGAATATTAAATTTAATTCTAAGATAAATGAAAATTAAAGTCAAGATAAAAATTGGGAAAATTTAAAGTTTAAAAAAGGTTTGTTTAAAAATTTTAAAAAAAACTCAGAAAAGGGGGGTTCAAAATAAAAAATTTGACACGTAATTTTGGGGGGTTTAGAACCCTGTAAATCAGTTTTTCTTTTGGGGGGGGTTTGACGTTTTCGCGTCCTTCAAATAACTCCCAAGTTCTTTGACGGGCCCCGATTAATGGGAAAACCTTTTCCCAACCCCAAAACCAAAAAAAACGGATCAAATATGTAAATGGATATACTTTAAAAAGGGTAAAACTTTATAAAGGAGCGGGAAGTTTAGAGATAACTTAGTGTGGAATCATTCGGGCAAGGTTAGATGTCCCATAGCTCAAAAAGGATCCGTTCATATAAAAAAAGAAGTCTGAATCTTCGCATCTAAAGTTACGTTATAGGTATTACCAATCCTGAAGGAAAGGGGACTCTACAAAAAGGGAATATTTTTGTAAAGTTAGATTAACGTTAATTTTATAATCAAGATAAATGATCAGTTAGCGGGGCTTAAAATGGTTTAATTGGGGGTTAACTCTCCTTTAAAAAATTGTTAATTAAATTAAGTAATTTTTTATTCTTAATAAAAGTTGTGTTAAGAATCAAAAAAGTCTCATCATTTAGATAATCCCACACCTCTAGCTTACGCGGATCCTAATAGACATAGTCATCACAGGATGACTATGTCTCAAGGTAATCAAATGTTTCTTGCTGATACTTTATCACGAGCATTTCCTGTTAGTGAAACTGTAAGGGATGATCCTGAAATGCTAAATATTGTGCATACTATTTCAAAACATTTACCCATGAGTGAAAAGAGACGTGTACAATTTAAAAAAGAAACTGAATTAGATCCAGAATTACAAATAGTTGTTAAATATATCAAAGAGGGTTGGCCTAAATCTTACAAAAATGTAGACAATAGTGTAAAAACATATTATAAAATTAAAAGTAACATTTAGATTCAAGAAGGGTTGTTATTTAGCAATGAAAAATTAATTGTACCTTATAGTTTGAGAAAAGATATGCTACAACTAATTCATGAGGCTCACTTTGGGATAGAGAAATGCAAGAAAAGAGCTAGAGAAATAATGTATTGGCCAGGGATGAACTCTGACATAGAAACATTAGTATCACAATGTGTAATATGTGAAAAATTTTAAAAAGCTAATAGTAAAGAGCCATTAAAACCTCATACAGTTCTCTATAGACCCTTTGAAAAGATAGGAGTAGATATAATGGATTTGGGTAATACAAGTTATCTAGTTGTAATAGACTATTATTCAAAATGGATTGAAATTGCTGACCTTGTAAATAAGAGTGCAGATGAGGTAATAATTAAACTTAAAAACAATTTTCTCTAGATTTGGTGTTCCAAATATTGTAGTATCAGATAATATACCATTTAATAGTTATATTTATAAAAAGTTTGCAAATGATTGGGATTTTAATTATGCATGCATTAGTCCTCATTACTCCCCAAGTAATGGAATGGTTGAAAAAGCAGTAGGAATTTCTAAAAGCATTATGAAAAGACAAGGGAAGATAGACGAGATTATTTAGTAGGTTTAATGGAGTATAGAAACACCCCAATATCAGGTCTTGACCTATCTCCAGCTCAAATGATGTTTAATCGTAGATTAAAAACAAAATTACCAATCTCGAATAAATTGTTAAATGCTGAATTATTTAATAACATTCGAGAAAAGTTAATAAAAGGCAAAATGTTCAAAAGATACATTATGATAAAACTGCTCATCTATTACCTGAACAGAATACTAAATTTTAAAAACAAAACATGGGAACCGGCTAAAATAGTTTCAAAGCATAAATTACATCCTAGGTCATATTTTGTTAAAAACCAGTCTGGCAATATTTTAAGACGTAATAGAAAACATATAAGAAAATCAAACACACCCCTTTAATATAGAAACAGATCCTAATGACATAGTACTTTCAATTCTGATTCAGAAGTAATTGTAAATCCTCAAAATATACAGAACTGTAAAGAGTCAGATTGTAATGTACAAAGAAGAAGTAACCGTGTTTGTAAACCACCATCTTATTTCAATGACTATGTTATGTGATTAATAACTTAAAGGGAATGTCATGATAACTGTAACTGTGAATGTGTACTTGTGTTAACTGTGTATTGTAACTATATATCATTGCTTGTGTTGTTGCTGTTGTGAGATGACGTTGTCATCTCATGCTTAATAAAATAATTTAATGAAGCTTCTGATGCAAATGTTCTGAAGAACATTCTGAAACCAACAAACATAACAACCGGAACTTTTAACCATAAATATTGTTACGTAGATCCGAGGGTTCGGGGATTTTATGCAAAACAATCATAAAGAAAATAAACAGTTCTTTAAGAGCGATGCGAATTTATTATCAAAAATCCAATCCTTTATAAATACAGGACTCAGCAGCTATATTCACAGAGTAAATATCCAAAGGTCTTCACACCTTCAACAGCAATCAAACACAATAACAGTGTTTAAAAAAAATACACGTAAGTAAAGATTATTCACAAGCACAGCCGAGCTAATCAAAACAATCCTCACTACTCGCTGGTTTAATCCAGACTCCTCGCCGTCCCGGTGAGCATCACCTTTATAGGCGCGACAGAAACTTCCAGAAATATAACAGCTCGTGTCATTGCACGTGACACTAGTGGAGAGATCTACTACTTTCTAGAAGATTCCCGAGGGTTCCGAACTCGCCAACATGGTCGCCAATGACGCCAAAGTCGCCAACTTGGCTCTACCGCCAAGATTTCGCCAAGTTCTCATTGGATCGCCATTATAACGTAAGGGTCGGCATTGCTTGTGAATGGTACAATTTTAACATGAAATAAACATAACATAGAGTAATATAAATGCATTAAACACTCAAATACAAATTATTTACACTATTTACACAAAATTCGTAACACTGCCCCCCTCCTCAAAGACTGCACGTCCCGGGCAGTACAATCCTTGAGTAAGAGGCATCTATTTACAGGCAAATTACTCACATAATAATGACATATAAAGTAACAAATGTATTCCACAGCATATACAATACAAATAAATTCAAAGCACATGAAGAAATGTAAACATAAATTCCAGTATTAAAATAAAACTAAGGAATAAGGAAAGAGAAATAATTACATTATTTACAAAATAATTAATGAACATGGTCTGAACTTAAGGATCTTATTCATCTTGGCCAAGATAAGGAGCTAGCCTATTGTAATGTATTACCTTCGGTTTTGAGTGTGGTGATTTCTGTATCCACATTGCAACATCATTCAGTCTTTTTAGGACTGTGTAAGGACCTTCCCAGTTTGTCTGCAGCTTTGGAGAGAGTCCTTTGCGACGTTTCAGATTCCATAACCTCACTTTGTCACCTTCGTGGATGTCATGTCCGGTTGCTCTTGCGTCGTATCGGGTCTTCATCTTCTCGGAAGCCAAATTGATTCTTTCCCTAGCCAGATGATGTATTTCCTCCATCCTTGCCTGGATTTCTCGACCCCCTCAGGCACCAAGGAGCATCTGGTGGTCGGCTGAGCAGAAGATCCCAGGCAACGAAGATCACTCCCAAAGAGCATCTGGGATGGGGAATAGCCGGTGGTCTCATGAACGGCACCCTGTGGCAAGCAAGAAAAAGGGCAACTTCCTGTCCCAGTCTTGTTGATTTCTGATACCAGGAGGGGAGGCTGTTCAGAATGGGGTCCGATTGAACCTCTCTACCATGCCGTCAGACTGAGGATGCAAAGCTGTTGTCCTGGTTTTGTCGATGGCGAGTATTTCACACAGTCTCTTGCAAACTGCAGAATCGAAGTTTCTCCCTTGATCGGAGTGCAGTTGTAGAGGAACCCCGAATAGTGAGATCCAGTGTTGAACTAGAACCTCTGCAACAGTCGAGGCCTCTTGGTCGGGAATAGAATAAGCTTTAGGCCATTTAGTGAAGTTGTCCATGACAACCAAGATGTTGTTGTTGCCATCTGATGATCTCGGAAGTGGGCCTAGTATGTCAGCTATTCGTTCGAAAGGCGCTCCCACATTATACAGCTGCAGTCTTCCTCTAGGGTGTTTTCTGGTACCTTTGCGTGCAGCACAGGGATCACATGTGCGACAACACTTTTCCACGTCACTCCACACATTGTTCCAGTAGAAGCGCTCACGAACTTTTGTAAGGTCTTCATAACACCAAAATGACCACCAGTTGGACTGCCATGGGTTCCTTAAGGACTGTTGAAAACTCTTGTCTTTGGGAGTTTCAATTGCCACCTGAATTTTTTTCCGTCGTCAGATTCCCATTTTCGATATAAAACACCATTTCTCAGATGGAGAGAGTCCCAAAGAGCCCAGAACGCTTCGTTGAGGATGGAAAGGGGCGATGTTTTTCCCAAACTGGGCTCGTCAGACGACTCTTTGAATTCTATGATGGGTTTTATTTCGGATCAGCCAGTTGATCTTTTCGGATATCACTCCACGAGTCCAATGCCGATGTTGATGGTGTTGTAACTTGGCGGACTATTGGATCTATTACGCCAAATTTCTTTTCGATTCTCGAGCAGTATTTGCAGCCTCAGGACGGGGGCCTTCTCGAAAGGGCGTCCGCTTTTTCCTTGTGCGGATCCTTTTCTGTGGCGAATTTCCACGTCATACTCCTGTAGTCTCTGTATCCACCTAGCTATTTGGCCTTCTGGATTTCCCAATCTTTCAATCCATCCACGAAATATTGCAAAGAAATTACTTCGCGCACAGTTGCTGGGTGTTCAGAGAAAGCCAAGTTGGCGAGCCTTTCTATTTCGGAGGCATACTCCTGCAAGCTTTCTCCGGTTTTCTGGAGTCTCGTTTTCATCTGCAGATGTGCGTAGTCCTTGGAGTATTTTTGGCCGAACCGAAGATCCAGAGCATTATACAGGAGTTAAAATTCAGTCGCTCTGTATCGGGAAGAGTCTGCAGTATTTCGGCGACGGCTCCTCTAAGGGATGCTGCTAGCTGACATGCTTTCGCCCCTTCAGTCCATCCATTGGCTTCAGAAATTATGGAAAATTGTGTCTTGTACACTTCCCAGTTCGTTTTTCCGTCATAGGTCGACAGTTTCACTGACACTGGTGAGGCAGTCACAGGCACTGGAGAAGCAAGCACCGGCTCTGGAAAGACAGACACAGACACACTCTTGTTTTTGTTATCATTTCCACCAGCTAGAAGTTTCTTCTCAAGATCTTCCATACGCTGTGATATAAGGCTAAAACTTTCAGCCACTCCTTCAATTCTTTCCTCAGCTTGCTCTTTAATCTTTTCTATTTCTTCCCCTACTTTCTTCTCTATCTTCTCTTCAACTACTGCTATTTTTACCTCCATTTTTACGGCTATTTTCTCTTCCACACTATTGATTTTCTCTTCAACATTGTCGATTTTATTTTCTAGAGAATTCTTCAGCTCTTCTTGGCTCTTCTGCACATTTTCCAGACCTTTCTGCATTTCTTGTTGGCCTCTTTTAGTCTCTTCCTTCAACTCATTCTTAGTATCATCCAGACTTTTTTTTAGTCTCTTTTTTGGCCTTTCTGCATTTCTTGCCTAGTCCTTTTTTGGCCGTTTTTCAAGGCATTAATACCTTCCAACAGAGCCTTCAGTTGCTCATCCATCGCTCTTGTTATTGGCATAAAATCCCCCTTCTGACACCAAACTGTTACGTAGATCCGAGGATTTTATGCAAAACAATCATAAAGAAAATAAACAGTTCTTAAGAGCGATGCGAATTTTTTATCAAAAATCCAATCCTTTAAATACAGGATTCAGCAGCTATATTCACAGAGTAAATATCCAAAGGTCTTCACACCTTCAACAGCAATCAAACACAATAACAGTGTTTAAAAAAAAACACGTAGTAAAAATTATTCACAAGCACAGCCGGCTAATCAAAACAATCCTCACTACTCGCTGGTTTAATCCAGACTCTTCGCCGTCCCGGCGAGCCTCTCATTTATAGGCGCGACAGAAACTTCCAGAAATATAACAGCTCGTGTCATTGAACGTGACACTAGTGGAGAGATCTACTACTTTCTAGAAGATTCCCGGGGGGTTCCGGACTCGCCAAAATGGTCGCCAACGACGCCAAATTGGTCGCCAAAGTCGCCGCCAACTTGGCTCTACCACCAAGATTTCGCCAAGTTCTCATTGGATCGCCATTATAACGTAAGGGGCGGCATTGCTTGTGAATGGTACAATTTTAATATGAAATAAACATAACATAGAGTAATATAAATGCATTAAACACTCAAATACAAATTATTTACACTATTTACACAAAATTCGTAACACAATATCAATTGATAAAATAAAAAGTTTTGAAAGATTTCAATTTTCAAAAGTTACAAACAATTAGTATAAACTTAGAATTATCTTTTTTTCATAATAAGTCATAACCTATAGATCAGTTTATATTCGATGCCTTTAGTTTGTTTCCCTGCTATTTTGCATTTAATCATAAAACAAAAATATCAGTTTAATTTGAATGACTAAAAGAAAAAACTCCTCCCTCCCTTATAAAGTTTGGACTAAAAGCTTATTAATAGCTATAATTTAAAATGCAACTCATCAAATGATAATAAAGAAGAGGGAAGGGGGGATTATAACTGAAATAAGCATAAAGTAGCTTATTCATTACTATCAATTCAGATATAAAAAAAACCTTAGTCATTGTCAAATCATATAAATTATAAAACATTGAAACCTCAGAAATGTTTCTGTGAGGATGTTGTTTCATGACTTAACTATTTTTATAAAAACTATTTGTACTGTATATACAAAACTTTTATTGAATTTTCATAAGACTTAAACTGAACCTTATAGAAGCTTAGTATTGAAAATAATTAAATGATTAAACAGAAATTTAACAGTAAATACTTATTTTCCAAACACACAAAATACTAAGCACTAACAAAAGTGGTTAATGCTTAACAAAAAATTCTAATGCAGCAATCCTATTTTTCTTTCTTATAGAATAAAATGTACTAAAATAAAACGAATTTTTTTTAGCTACAAGTGAGTTATGGTTAAAAATACATGTAAATATGCATTTTTTTTCCTCATCAATTTAAAACTTAATTTTTCTAAAAATACCTATAAAAAATATTTCACCACTGTCAAAAATTTGCTTCTTTTCAATGCCAATATTATTTGAAGAATATGCTGAAGTTTTTATGCAAATATCTCTTACTTTTTGAGATATTGTGTTAATAGTTGAGAGTGTGTGCCCATGCATACACACACCTTTAACAAAGAACAAATCAATAAAACTGTCAAAAAATTTCCATGAACTTATTATTTTCACCTTTAGGAGCCTTTGTCACATTTTAAAACATGTTTTGTAGCAGTTAATATAAAACAGTGAACTTTAACTTATGATAAAACACGTAATATAGTTTCTTCAAAAAATTCTATCAATATTTAAATACAATAAATAGTTTCAATGTTATTTTAATTTTAATTGTTACATTAATAATTAGGACATATATTCTATAACACTGGATATGTTGATCTAGTTTAAACATAAATTAAAATATTTCATTGAACCAATCAACTTAAAAAATAAATTTATGTAAATAAACTGAATTCCAATAAAAAAAATCCCAAAAAAGTAAATTAGAAACAATTATGAGAGTGATACATATTAATGGCAAAATTTGAAAAACAAGATTAGAGTTACGTAAGCAATTTGCATTACCTTGTGATCCAATTTCCTCATTCTCTTAATTACTTAGGCTTTTTTAGGTCTGTTTCTCATGAAACTGGTGACAAATAAGAGAATATTTCTTTGACAATAAGGTGACCATTATCGTCAATGTAAAAAATATAGTTCACAGTTGTTTTCTCTTAATTATTGTGCAGAAACCTATACATCAGTTAATTTATCCTTTTAACTATAGGAAGAAAAAAAATTTTAAATAAGAAACTTTCACATATAAAAAATTACAAAATGGATAAATATTAGACCTTACACAGCAGTGGTTCTTAAACTTTTGATCACTGCTGCTCCCCTTTATGTATATGGGTGACGTTGTGGACCCCCCAAGATTTTGAACATCCCTTCTCTACTAATATTTTTCATCAAAATACAAGTTCTAAAAGAGTTTCTTCACTGAAAACTATTTAGCTATTTAGTCTAATATGACATATCTTAAAATTTTTCCACAAGGCCTTTCAGTCTGCAAAAGAGGGAAATCTCAACATTACATGAGACTTCGCGGTCCCCTGGAAAGATGCTGTGGACTGTCAGGGATCAGCGGACCACAATTTAAGAAATGCTGCCTAAGAGCATTTCCTTACTATCAAGTTATTTGGATAAAAAAATAACAATAATAAAAAATCAGCAATTATAAATAAAATTAAAAAAGCAATTTAAATTCCTTTAACTTATTTCTTACTGCTAGTATTTCATTTAGTTTATAAAGATACAAAATGCTCAAGTAATTAATTCAGAATAGAATCTAATTCTGTTCAATGTTAAAAATTTAAAAAATAAATAGTACAAAATTTGATAAAGTCCATTGCAATAAATTCTTTAGATTTTATAGCGGCTGCGGTAGCCAAGAGGTCAAGGTATCGGATTGTGGCTGGCATGTCATGAATTCAAGCCCAGTACCACTGAAGACCCACCGTGTAGGGAAGCAATGCACGTTAAATCTGTCAAGAGCTCAAACCTCCTCCCGCTGGTGTGGTAGTTAGGAGAGGGGGGTCCCAGCTCAGGTGTCCTCCTCCTCACTTGACTGGGTTCAAACTTACGAAGTACATCGCCAAAAGCCCTTGTGTAGATGAACAGTGTGAAGTTAATATTCACTTACTCATTTAGATTTTATAAATTCAAACAGCTTAAGTAACTTTTTGGAAGCAGAATGTACAAACCTTTCTTTTCTTTTGTTCCTAATTTCAAAATTCTCCCAAGTTAATATCAGGTTCATATTTTCTTGCATCTAAAAAATAATAGTTTAACCATAAGAAAAAGAAATAAAACATTAATAAGATGGATACATTTATCTTTTAAATGAAAAGTAGTACAAAAAATCATACACATTGTAGAAAATGTGAAGACTTGCTGATATACTTCAACGCCTACTTCATTTCAAACTCCTTGCTTTTTAAGTTCAAGTAAAAGTAGGTCTTTCCAAATCCTGTGCAATTAATGAAAACTATTTAAAAACCTTAGTTACTTTATGGTCATATTCATCATAGTTCAATTACAATGCAACAATAGAACTCAGTTTTATTCAAATACACATCAAAATCATCAATTTTCCCAGAACAGGAAACATCAAATTTCAATATATATATATACTACCTGCATGGCCCCGGGGGCGCTGGCTTTTTTACTTTTAAAAATTTTCCTTTCCTTCCAAAAATCAGCACTTCTAATATCTTTTTAAAAATATTCCCCCCCTTTCCCCCCTTACCCCGGCATTGCTTGGGCTTTCTCTTTTCATGACCCACATTTCGGGCGTGTGTGTTTTACGTGCAAATGTGGTGATTTCTAAAATTATGTCAGAAAATTTCCCCTTTTCGAAATTTGTTCCATTCCACTTTTTTTTGATTTAAGACAGGTTTTTTCCCCCTCTCTATAGCCTGAAATGGTTTTTTTTGTGAAAAATTTATTGTTCTATCTTCCCTCCTTCTCACAGATAAGATACAGCTTCAAATTTTTCGATGATGACTTATAAAAAAAATATTGTTAAAATTTAAAAATTATTAAGGGAAGCAAAAAAAAGAAAACGATTCTGATGCAAAGGAAAAAAACACAAAAACGTTCATCTTTTTTTTAAAAATAGTTAGTTTTTTTAAAAATCTAAAATAATAAAAAAGATTTAGATTTTCTGGATCAATCAATCATTACATATAGTTAGCTTAAAAATTTAAAATGATTTTGATAAAAAAATAGACGTGTACTTTTCAATTAACAAAAAAACATTTAGTAAGAAATAATAGAAATAATCCTTTTAAAAAAAAATATATATTTATTAAAAAAAAATTTCTATAAGTAATAAATAAAAAAAAAAACAGATAGCTATTGAAACGATTGCTTTTTTTTTGAACGTTTGATTAAACATATAAATATATATATGTGGGAATCAACCGAAATCTTCAAAAAAATGGGGTTCTTCAGATGGCGGGTTTTTTGGGGGTATTGTTAATTTTTTTAAATAAAATAGACAAATAGTTCAAAAAAAGAAACTGGTTGAAAACTAAATAATTTTTTAAAAATTTTAGGGAGTATTTTCATGGGGGAAAATTTTTTAAAAAAATACGAAAGTTAGATAAACATATTTCGGAAGAATAGGAAAGTTTGATCACATTCTTTTTTAAAGGGGGGAAATTGAGATTAAATAGAACTCATTATGGTGCTATTAAAAATTACCGCCCCGGGACGAATGGGCTGACGCGCAAAAACGACGTTTCTCGACGGTGTTAGTGGGCTCTGGCGAAATAAGTTGATGACGGCTTTTTTTAAAAAGGGACGCTAGATGGCATTGATGTGAATCTGTTTTGATTAAATTGCCGACCCGGAAAAGGATATGATCAACCAAAAAAGGGGAATCCAAAAATCACCCCCTCTCTGAGCTGGTCCCCCAGCTCTTACAGTGTTAGAGCAAATTATTTACTAAAGGGGAGAAAAAATTTGGATTCGGTTTAAATAAATTTTTTAAATATATGAATGTTTTCAAACCCAAAAAAATATTGTTCTTATTATAAAAAAATAAAAGATAAAAAGATGCATCCCGTTTTTTTTTTCCATCAAAAGTAAAACATAAACCCCAAATATTTTTTTTGCGACTTGCAATTAACTAAATACCAAATCACAAACACACAAAAAAAAAAAAAACCCGAATAGGTCGAAGGAAAAAAATAATGAAAATATAAATTTGTTACAAACGAATATAAGATAATTTTTGGGAAACGATTTTTTCCCAAAAATTAGCAATTAATTTCTCGAAAAAAAAAGAAAAGATTAAATATAAATTTACTATTAAAAATTTAATTTGTATAAAAATTTTTTTATTAAATCACTGAGGGGGTGGTGGAGTTCGGTCCTTTGGTGATAATTTTTCCACTTAATCTATCTCTAGAATTCACTTTAGTTATTTTATAAGGGCCAAGAACTTTTGGTCTTAGTTTTATCCTGTTCCAAATTGAGTCCGGATGGGTACTAGACCCTTCTTTGTACATTGGAGCTATCTTTCTTCTTTTGTTGATGTCTTTCGGTTCTCGATTGTATGGTTTCGATGTTCTTTTGGCGTCATTCCTGAAATTCACGTTGTTCTTGTAGTTCTTCCGCCATTTCTTCTAGCGTAGATCTCATTCGAATGCCTCCCTTTTTACGCATTTTGGGCCCCATTAAAAATTCGAATGGTGTCCATTTTTTGCTTCGACATATAGTGCTGTTTGGATTTTTTTTTCTGTCGACGTATTTGTACCATTTTGTTGATCGTCTAAGATAGCGGGAAGGAATGGAATCAAAGTTTGGTGTTTCGTTCAACTTGTCCGTTTCTCTGGGAATGCCTGTTGCTATTTTTAGATGTTGAATATTTTCTTCACAGTAAAGTTTAATAATTTTAAAGGGAAAGCGAATCTCGCGTATAATTCTTACAGGGTTCCAAAGGTTTTCTGTTGTAGTTTTTAAATTTTTCAAGGCATTTTCGGCACAGTTTTAACGGGGTATAGCCAAAAATTTTAAATGCGTCTACCACGGTCGAACGGGTTTATAACTTTATTTTTGGGAAAGGAAAGGGGGCCCAAAGAAGTCAAAATGATACGTACTTAGGGGATTTTACTAAATAGGGTTAAAACCCTTCTTGCCGTTTTCTTTTGCTAAAAACAGGGAAAAATTTAATATTACTTTTTAACGACGTTGTTAAGTTTAATAAAAAAAATTTTTGTTTTTTAATTTCTTCCGCTACGAGAAATGACCATTTTTTTGTTAATTTAATTAGTTCTGCTTCCATTGCTTTAGGGTTGATTAATTCTCGACCATTTAAGTTTTTGTGGGAAATACCGTTCCGTTAAAAAAATTTTCTGATTTTTGTTTTAAAACGACTTCAATTTTGGGATCTATCTGTTGCGACGTCCCATCTAAAAGGCCGCATCGCCAAAAATAGGGGGAAAATTTAAAGCGTTGAGGAGGTGTTTGTGAATAAATGGGAATCAGTCCAAAATATGTGTGTGATCGTTTTTTTTAATTGAGTAATTTTTATCCCAATTTGAACTTCGGGGGCCAAAAAACATGGTCCATAAGCCGGAGATCGGCTAAGCATTTCTAGGTTTTTAAAACGAGATTTGCTTGAAGATGAAAATGGTGGTAATAAAATATGGGGATTTTTTAAAAGTGCTTTCTGGTTCAAAAGGCAAGGCCCCGGCAAAGGGGTAAACAATAATTTTTTATGAGCAATAACAAATTTAAATTTTCCCAGAGTTGAAGCTAATTTTGTTTTCATTGATTTTGGAAAATTGTGCTTTGTGATAATATTGTTTTTTTGAGTTATGTAATTATTTGTTAAAATTTAAAAATTCGGGTATGCAAAAAAAAAAAACGATTTAAAAAATCTGTTGCCGGAAAATCGGTTTAGTTGTCCCCGGGGTATGAAAAGAGTGACATAAAACGCTTAATTGAGGAGAGGACGTTTTTAAAAATGACAACGAAGTTGTTAAAATGTCAAGTAGTTTGAGAATGGGAAACCCAAAAAATCCGCCCAAATGGTCAAATCGAAATAGAGCGTTTAAAAATAGAAAATTAAATTAAATTAAATTAGCTTTGAGGGCTAATGTAAAAAAAATCCCCGACTTTAATCGGGGGTTAAAAGCCAGAAGATGCGGGTTTAAATAAAAAGTGTGAGGACCTTGTCATTAAACCCCCAAATAAGTCTCAAGATTGGGGTTTTTTTTTTACTTCGTTGGGGGAAAATAAAAAAGCCCCAGAAAAAAAGCAAAATTTTTTGAATTTTTTGGGGAAAAACCTAATATTTAACTTTTTTAAAAACAAAAGATTTTTATAGGAAAAAAATAAACAAGAGAATTGCCAACACAAAGTTTAAAAATTTTAAAGTTTCCCAGAAAAAAGAAACTCTTTAATTTTTGCTTTAACCAAGTTTCGAATATATTTAAAATTGAGGGGAAAAGGGATTTTAAAACCTTAAAACTTAATGGCGAAAAAAAACTTGATAAAATATAGCCACGCAAAAAAAAACAGAATAAAAAATTTTACCTTTGATTTGGGAAAAAGAGTGCAATTTTTTGGGCATAAAAAGGTAACCCTAAATAGGAAAAAGGGGAGAAAAAAATTTTTCCAAAAATTTAAAACTGCTTTAAAGTATTTTTAAATGGGGCAAAAAAAAGAGTTTTTTGTTTTTAAAAGAATAAAAATAAAACCCCTTTTTGTTCTTGCCCCAATTTAAGACTTCCTTTTCAGAACGAAGAGGTGAAAAGATAAAAACTTTGCTTTAAATGTTTATCCCCCAACTGTAGTTTTAAAATTGTTCGATAGGTTTTTTTTTTCCCCAAAAGCTCACAATAAATTAATCCATTTTCCAAAAGAAGCAAAATGACGTCTACATTGCCAAAAATCAGGAAGTCGAAAATGTTTCCCAGTCGGGGAAAAAATACTAGAAAGTTTGTCCCCCCAATGAGGGGAGTACCCCTTTTCTTTGGGCAGTTTAGAAAAATAAAAATGAAACTTGTCTACTGAAAAATTTTTTAAAAAAAGACAGATGCTGTGGCGGGAACCTTCAGACGGGATCGAGATTTGTGTAAGGGTCAGAAATGTTTGCAGCGATTACAAAAAAAGAAAAGGGATAAATCTATATCTGTTTTTGAAAAAATAATACTTGTTGGCAAATCGCAGGTTACGGCAACTGTGGCGAATAAAAATAAAATTTTTTTGAAAGAGATTTTCGATGGGGTGGTACCAAAAATAACAGTTTTAAATTTCCCAAATCATAAGTTCAAACGCGTGTGTAGTTTCCCAGAATATATTGACCTTGGGACCCAAATTTTTAATGTTCCGGGAAAAATAGATATTTTAATTCCCAAAATTTTATGACATAATAAACCCAAAAAATTAAGGCCAAAAATGCGAATCTGGTGTTACAGGATTCTGTTTTTGGGTACATTGTAGGAGGTAGTATTCCGAGTTCGATAAAATTAACTCTAGTTATTGTGGTTTAAATGGGGGGGAAGATTTAAATTCAAACTTGAAAAAATTTTGGGAGATTAAAGAAATAGAGCAAATGAATTACCTAAAAAAAGAAAAATGCTATATGTGAGGAACATTACGCGCGGACAAAAGAGATGAGATGGGCAAATATATTGTGGCAATGCCATTTGGAACATTGGTCTTCGGGAAATTAAAGGGGATTTTCTCAAAGCGACTTGAATCATTATGGACTCGCTTGTCTAGAGACCAGAAGTACCAAAAATTGTATTCTGATTTTTAAGGAATATGAAGGTTAGGACACATGATAAAATTAGGAGAATGTTGACCCATGTAATTTATTTACCTCATCATGGCATCTATGGGGCCTAAAAAAAGTACAACAAATCTGAGAACGGGTTTTAATGCTTCCACCTTGACTACTAGTGGGAAATCGTTGAACTGTTTCAATATAACGGGGGGGTCATTAAAGATGAGTTGTTTGTATTGTTAGTGAGATTTTCCAAGCACATCTTTGCATTTAGGCTGATATTCGTCAGATGTACCGCATGATTAATATAGACGGGGTAAAAGGGACCTTCAAAAAAATTTTTTGGGAAGGAGGGTGCAATGAGCCAGTTAAGACTTACCAACAAATACCGTAACATACGGAAGGGGATCCCGTTTCTAGCAATGCGAACTTTGAAGCAATTTCCATTGACGAGGAAAAAACCCAAATTGCTTCATCAGTGCTTTTAAAGACTTTTATATGGATGACGTTTTAACGGGGCAAATTCCTTGAGGAAAAACCTCAACATCAACTTATTGACGTTCTGAAAACCGCTCAGTTTCATTGCAAAAGGTGGTGTAAATTCCCTGACTTCCCCCAAACCCCGGAGAGGGTATGAATTTTACTTATGAAATTAAAACTTTAAAATTCCTGGAAGGCAAAACGACTGTTTTCCCTTTGGTAGAAGTGGGCAAAATGCTCATCCAACTAAAAGGTCGGTCTTATCCATCATCGCTGCCCCCGATCCACTGGGATTGCTTGGTCAGTGATCACTAAAAAATACCCAAGAACAATTGTGTTACTGAAAATTTATTGGAGGAAAAAGGCTTCCTGACAAAAAACTTGTGAATGGAAAAAGTTTGTGAAATTTTAATTTTTGCTTAAACGGCATCAATATTGAGAGATGCACGTGATTCAACATGCTGAAGTTACTGAGCTCCACGGATTTTGTGATTCATCCCAAAAAGGGGTTTGGGGCTTTATATATTCAAGACAGTTAATTTAGCTGGTGAAGTGAAAGTGAACTTGTTGCGAGTAAATTTGTGTGACGCCGATTAAACAAGTAACTATAACCCCTTTTTGAACTATGTGCTGCTGTGCTTCTTTCAAAGTTAATTACAAAAATGATTTCTGCGTTGAAGGGATGAACCCAAAACATTATTTATGGTCCGTTTAAAGATGTCTTGTTGGCTGCAAAAGGGAAACCCGGGAAAAACTTTTGTCGCCAACAAAGGGTGGAAATCAAAAATGACAGATGTTAGACAATGGGAAAAACCCTATCCTCATCTGATAACCCTGCGAACTTGATTTCAAGGGGTATGAAATTTAAGACAGAAATGGAATGGTCCCGAGTTTCTAAAAAATGAGAACTATCGACAGAAACATTCCCAACGGGTACAAAGCGACTTTCATAATGAACTAAAGAACTCCATCAACAATGACTCTAATGGTTTTCAGGGTTTCATGATGGTTTGTTTTATTCCCGGTTTAATTAATCTGAAACTATTGTAAAATAACGTATAATTTTTATTTTACAGGTTCATTTAAATTGCAAAAGAAAAATAAACCAAAAAGGTCCTTTAAACACAAGTGAGTTAAGAAATCGAAAGGTTTGTACTAAAAAAGGTCAAACTATTTTTTTTAAAAAATGAGTTTTCTTGAAAAGAAAAGGGGGGTAAGTACAAATAGTCAATTGGGGAAAACTTCACCCTTTCCCCGATGCCAATGGTTCTTACAGTGGGTGGTAGACTTGGTAATAGGAGTTGAGTACAGATAGAAAAATCCCCCTTCTATTACCATCTAAAATCAACTAATCATTTGATAAGGTATTTCCATAGAATTAATTTTTCATGTTGGACCTCAATCATTATTGCATGTACGCCAAAAATATTGGGTTTTAAAAAGGGAGATCACTTTTGTGACTTTTTACATAAATGTCTTACCTGTTTTAAGGCAAAACCAAGGTTTGTGAGCAGTTAATGGGGGCCCTTCAAAGGAAAGAGTTTCGGCTGATTTTTCCCTTTAATTGAAGGGTTGATTTTTCTGGTCCTTCTTTATTAAATACAAAAAACAGCGTAAAGGTGTTTTTCAAAAATATATGTTTGTTTTTTTCTGTTTTGTAACCAAATGTATTCATTTTAGAACTGGTCACGAATTAACATCTGAAGCTTTTTTTTGCAACCTTAAAGAGATTTTTTTTCTAGGGAGGTAAAAGGCTAAATTGTTCTCAAAAATGCCACCAATTTTTTCGGAAGTAACCAGGTTTAGAAGGTTACATGGCATAGTGAAAAAACCCCGACGGAGTTTTTTTCTGGTTATTTGTCTAGTGAAAACATTAATTGGGGAAATTTCCCTTTCCCCAAGAGCCCCAAATTTTGGGTGGTCTTTGGGAGGCTGGGGGGAAATCGTTCAAATACCATTTAAAAAGAGTTGTAGGTATAAAAATTTAAACCCTTTTGGAATTTCGACTTGACAACTCAAATAGAAGGAATTTTTAAAAACCCCACCTCTTGTTCCTTTGACTACGGACATAGAGGATCTGAATTTTGACTCCCGCCCATTTCCTTTTAGGAAGGCCAATTAAAAAATCAGAACCCCAATTTAATTGAAATTCAAAGTGTCGATTAAAAATCTGGCAAGGTTAACTAAAATGATCCAAATAATTTGGAAAAAAAGGTCAAATGATTATCTTTGTAAATTGCAACAACGTAGTGAAAAAAGTGGTGTTTTGATAAAAAAAAAGTTAAAATTGGGGAAACTTGTTTTAAACAAGGGGAAAAAATATGGCTGTTTGTAATTCCATTGGGAAAAATTTAGGTTACAGGGAAGGATAATAAAATTAGAGTTATAAGTATCAAAACACAAAAGGTATTTTTAAAGACCTATCTCAAAAAAAAAATGTTTACTTCCCAAAGAATGAATAGAAAATTTTTTTTTGTAAAATTGTGTATTATAAGATGTAATGTAATTTGTATTTTGTGACATCTCTCGCGTTCTTCCTCCCAACATAACCTCTATGTTCTTTGAAATTAAGGGGAAAACTTTTTCCCAACCCCAAAACCCAAAAAGTGAAACGAACATAGATGCAAAAAAGATAAACCCTTTTAAAAGGGTAGAAATTTTATGAGTAATGATGGCAATTTAAGAAAATTCGTGTAAAAAGATAGAAGTGTTGATCGACGGCTTCAGAATCAAGACGCCCCCCCGCCAATTCAACCAAGGTACATACCATTGTTACCCTAGGAGAAAAATTTGAAAATTGGGCGTTGGGTATTCAACCAAGGTAGGAAGATTATATTCTGAACGCTGTATATTATTGAGATTAGGGGATATAATATATTTATATTGATAAGTGATCTAATTGCGCGATCTGAGTTGTTAAGACTACGTGTTTTTGGGTTTTTTTCACTTAATATGTTTTTTTTGGGTATTAAATAATCGTTAAATTTTTAAAAAAAGTCTATTAAAAATTCTAAAAAAGTCTCATCATTCCCAGAATCCCCCCCTCTAACTTATGTTGCCCCCCGACATGGGGTATCGAATGATGGCCATGTCAAATTAAATAAAGTGTTTTTAATTTTGTATTATATATTTAATTGCAATCGTTTTTTTGTTTAATGTCAGGTAAACGATATTTTTAATTAAATTTCATATTGTTTTTTGTGTGTTGAAAATTTAAAAATTTGTCAAGGCGGGCGTATGTTGTGACCCTGGCCCATCCTAAAATGGGGCGGTGAGGGGGTAGAGAGGAGAACGCCAAAGCGTTGAGATGTGTTTTGAATAAATATGGGGATACAGTCCCAAAAATATGTGTGTGATCGTTTTTTTTTAATTGGTAATTTTTATACCCTAGATCGAGGGCCAAAACACTATCGTCTTCTTTCTTTTTCAGCTTTGAAGTTAATTTATAGTTACAGATTATCAATACGGATATAAGACAGTGTTCCGCAACCCCGGTCCGGGACCGGTACCGGCCCCTGGATCAAATGGTACCGGGCCGCACAAAAACATTAAATTATTTCCCTTTTATTTACTGTGGTATATTTTCTTGGATTTGAGCTAGTTTTTTATGAAAATCACTTTATGATTTCTTGTTGTCGCTTTATGTTGTTTTGGTGTACTGTTTTGTCTGTGCGTTAGGCCGTTGGTTAGGTAGTGAATCTGGTTCGATGTAAAAGTCAGAAGGTTTCACCTCAAAGCGGGCCGCGGTAAAATTGCTGGCATTGGGTAGGTCCGCGGCGATAAGGGTTGCGGAACACTGACTTGAGCATCAACATGTTTCATTGAGCGCAGCTCTATGCTCTATTTCGTAATCAAATTCTTCTAATTGGGTGCCCATCTGGCTATACAGCGGTAGTGAGTCTTTGTCCGTGATGCCTGGAAATGCTGAACAGTCAGTTACAATTTAAAATGTTGTCCTATAAAAGATAAACACGAAATTTCTTTAATGGGTGATATTAATTTACCTCTAGTTCATGCTTCTCCATATATTCTGCTGTATTTGTTTTTCGACATGTAGTAAACCGGATGTAACTTTCCATCTTCGGCTTCTTGTAAATAGAGAATCGCGTCGTATCCTTGTTTACATCAGTATGCAGTTCTGTTCTTCTTCCATATTTGTAGATATGCAAGAGTGGGCCTTCGGACATAATATTCTTCAACTTCTCAAATGCTGCTTTTTTGTAAAGTCCCAAAAACAAAGGGATTTTCTTTTCTTGTTAAATCGCTAAGTGGTTTAGCTATCGTTGAATAGTCCTTGGTATATTTGCGGAAATAACCGGTTAAGCCAAAGAAAACTCTGGACTTGTTTTATTCAATTTGTTGGTTCAGAATTTTTCAGGACTTAGCTTGTTCGCGGTGGTGGTTTAAAAATAGTTCCATTTTCCCTGGCAGTGACCTAGAAATTCGATTGTCTTTTTAAATTGGCATTTCTTGAATTTAATTTTTAAACCGTATTTTTTAGCGACTTTGAAAGCAGTTTTAAGTTTTCTAGACCCTTTTCGTCTTTCCTTTGGAATTACGAGATCATCTAAATAACTGTTGATTACAATTTCTTTCCGTGTAGATCTCTAAATATACTTGAAACATGGCGTTGGAAAACTCCTGGACTTTGTTGCTCAGTCCAAAAAGGAACTTTGTTCGATTTCAAATTACCCGTCTAGGACGATAAGGACATGCTGCCGATGTCCCATGTAGCCAGCCTTTGTGGCATTATGGAAAGCCATTACGTAGTCTAATGTGAATATACCTTTGCTTCTTGCAAGAATGTCCAAAACATCTTCGATGAGAGGTAAAGAGGAAATTTATCTTTCACTAGCTTCTGTGGTTCAACTTTTTGTGAGGGCAAATACACATTCTCGACGATCCCATCTTTTCTTTTTTTACCGTTACGATCGGACTTGCATGTTTCGATGAACTCGGACATGATACCTTCTTTGAGCCATTCCTCTATTTGTTTTATTTACCTCTTGTCTTTTTCGGTGAACGCTGACGAATTGGTTGACAGACTGGTTCAATAGATAACCAGAATGATTTCTCATTTGTGACGTCGGTAGATGCTATTTTTTCTGTGGCTTGTAATCTTGTATTAACTGCCAGAGTTTCCTTCTTAATTCGGCAATTTTCAACATGACGCAGGTCTAGTTCTTCTTGAAGATTTTCAGCAGATATTTGCATAAGTGCTTGATTTTCATATTTGTTGAATTTAACTCCTTCTTTCGTGAAACTTATCGATGCTTGTTCCAAAGGTCTGACCCATCAACTGCTTCAATTTTAATTTACGGCAGGTACACATGCCAAGTCAATGAATAGTTTTCATTGTCAATTTCAAATTCATGTTCAAAGGAACCGATAGTTGTTACCTGTGCTTCGCCAATACCTGTGAGAAGTATTTATTTTCTGATAATTTTGTTGGGTCCATTATTTTTCTGTTTGTGTCTCTCGCAGCAAACCTTACGGTACTACCACTGTCTGCGCTTGGATCCTCAATTTTCCAATTAAAATTCATTTTACGTTTTTGTTCATCAAACTTCAATTTCGATGTGTATTCCTTCTTTTGTCGATTCCCTTCTATGCGTAATTTTTTCTACTTGGCTAATAGATCCTCACTATCGTTGTTGTAGAAGTTTTTGGTTAGATTCGTCATATTCCTTTTACTAATAGTATAGGTCTTTGAGAGTAGCGATGGTCAATAGATTTATCGAATTTTAAATTTAGTTCTGCTAAGATGAATTAATCTTACGTCGACCTTTGCTGAGATAGGCCATTTTAAAATTTAAATTTATTTTTTTTTAGTAACTAAAAGAATTAACTAAACTGTCACGTTCAAAATAACAATGGGACCTATAGTATAGCAAACCCGCTTTCAATTAACAAAATTTAAGATAAAATTGTAATGCACCAAAATACATTAAATATGAATGAAATATAAAACTTTATTAAAAATTTTTAGACCAATATGTTTAAAAAAAAACAGTGCGAGCAAAAACGTGAAATCTTTAAATTGAAATTTAAATTTTTAATTTAAACCCAAAAAAAAAAAAACTTCTATAAAAAAATTTTAATATATCAGTTGTCCTTTTTTTAATAAATGCAAAAAAATTTTGAAAGAAAAAATAAATTAAACAAAGTAAATCTTTTTTAAAAAAAACCGAGATTAAATTTATTAAAAAAATAAAAAATTTTAAATCATTCGAAACGAAACAATTAAAGTTATATTAAGGAAAACCATATAAAATTTTTTTTTATTACACCAATAAAAAAAAAATCATTCAGGACTATCTCATAAAAACCCTAATAATAAGCACACGTTTCAATAAAAAAGCATAATAATTCTTCAAAAAAATAAAATATTCATATATTGAATGATAAATACACCTTTAAAAATTAGATCATCTGGTGTTTCATCAATAAAATGAAAATGAACGATTTTTTAAATGAAAAGAAAAAATGATTCAGTGAAATTTTTTCCCCAAAATACAGGAAATGATTAATTTTTTACAAACAGCTGGGGAAAAAAAAATTTTGCAATCGAGATTTTCTTGATGAGCAAGCGCCGGTAAAGGGTAACAAAAAAGACATTTCGTTAAAGCACATAAAATAGATTCGTTACAAATTTTAAAAAACAAATATTCATAAATTTTCCCTTAATTTTTTTTAAAAGATATAAAGCAAAGAATTTAATAGGGGGGATTAAATATGCACAAAAAGAAAAAAAGTATTTTAAAGTAAACATTATGCTTTAAAAAAAATGAATTATATACTTTTAAAAATTCAAACACAATTTTGTATTAACAGCTGACGAGGCTCTGAAATTCTTCTTTTAAATTTCCTTTTTTTTAAGAAGAACATAATAAAAAAAAAATACCGATAAGGTTGAAAACGTAATTTTTTTGGGTACGGAGATGAAGCTTGAAATGGGGCTGGATCAATTTTCAGAAATGATACTTCAGGTTGAAAAAACTCCCCAAAAAAAGGGTCATGTAAATGTGAGTATGTTATGGTTAGAGAGGCAAAGTTTGACATTTCAGTCAGTCCCCTTTTGGGGTTAAGCCAATTTTTTTTTTTTAAAAAAAAGAAGGTTAGGAAAAAAAAGTTTTTAAAACAAACCCGGCCGAGCCCCAATTTTTTCTGTTCCAACGAAATCTTCCAAAAAAGGGGGGATTCCTGGGGTGGCGGGGTTTTTTTGGGGGGTGTCTAGGGTTTTTTGGGGGTATTAGTTAATTTTGAAATAAATAGACAAATAGTTTCAAGAAACTGGTTGAAAACTAAATAATTTATTAAGAATTTTGGAGTATTTACATGGGGAATATTTCAAAAGAATACGAAAGTTAGATATATATTTGGAAGAATTAGGAAAGTTAGATCACATTATTTTTAAGGGAGGAATTGAGATTAAATAGAACTCATTATAGTGCTATTAAGACTTACCGCCGACGGGGGATGAATGGCGCTGACGCGCGAAATACGACGTTTCGACGAGTGTTAGTGGGCTCGGCGAAATAAGTTGATGACGGCTTTTTTAAAGGACGCTAGATGGCGTTGATATGAAACTGTTTTGATTAAAGAATTGCCGACCCGGTAAAAGAAAATGATTAACCTTTTACAAATGGGATATCCTACATATATGTTAGTAAAAAAACAGTATGGGTGAAAGCCTAGATATTTATATATATATATACATGTGCTGGGGAAAAAAAACCTTGATCTGATAAAAACATTTTGACATTTTATTTTAATTTTAACCTTTTTCATTCCACTGTGCTTAGTATATTATTTAAACACATATCTGATTAAAAAAAGTATGCTACACAAAACTTACATATTCATTATTTTAACAATAATTTTATGTATTATAATTTATATAATATCTTATTTATAACGCACTGTATATCATTTTATAAAACTTTTTGTAACTAATTTTTATATAAAATATTATTTAATGTTTTTTTCCTTATAAAATTTACAAAAAGTATTATTTTATTTTTAAAACGCAAAGTAATTATCTAAAATATGATTTAATAATCAATAAACCTTTTTTAAATTCATTTATTTATTTATATGCAAAATTTCGTTGTTTTGTAAAAAAAACCCAGCATCATACAGAATTGTGACAAATTAAAAATGAAAAGTTTTTTTTCCGGGCTTCATTTTTAAGTTAATGCCTTCAAACTTCATGTATCTATTGCAAACAACTGTAATTTTTAAACAAAAAATGTAACAAAAGTAATTTTTAAATATTTCTAGTAAATAGGGAAAAAAACAAAAAACACATTTAAAAAAAAACCCCGTAATCTTTAAGTAATTTTTTCAATCTTTGTACGGATTAAAAAATTTCGTTTTTAAAAATTGTTTTTCGTTTTTTCCCTTTTCGAGAAATATTTAAGCATTATTTTACATTTTTGTTTAAAACTCTGTTGTTTCAATCGATATATAAAGTTTCAAGGCATTAACTTAAAATGAAGCCCGAAAATTTTTTTTTAACTTTAACAAATAACGCAATGCGAAATTGAAAACATCTCTTCCTTTTAAGTTTCAAACCTAGAAACTACCATTTTATAAAGAGGCGCCTTTGACATCCGCGCTATGGTTTCCTGTGGGGAAAAGCATTGAAATGACTATTAAAATAAAGTAAGATATGTCCAATTTCGCATTGCGTTATTTGTTAAAGTTAAAAAAAATTTTTTCGGGCTTAATTTTTCAGTTAATGCTTTCAAAATTCATATATCGATTGCAAATAACGGTAATTTTTAAACAAAAAACTTTAAAAAAAAGTAATGCTTACATATTTCTCGCAAAAAGGAAAAAAAAACGCATTTTTTTTAAATCCGTAATTTTTAAGATATTTGATCAATCTTTGTACATATTACGTATAATATTGTTCTACACACGGTAAAAAAGTTTCGCGAGATTATTTTTATAAATAAAGAAGTTAATAAGTATTTAAATAAAATTTTGAGTATTTTTTGAAAAATCGTAAAAAATACAGTTTTTGACATTTAATTTTTTTAAATGACTGATTCTAAAAAAGAAAAGCATGAACTTTTTTAGTGTAAAATATTTTTTTCATTAACGCGAAAGAAAGTGCAAGCGGAACGATTTAGAAATCCTACTCATAAAAATGTATGGATTTTCTCATTTTAAAAAAATCGTAAAAAATAGAAAATATAATTATTTTGTAAAATAAATGGTACCGTTTCGTGACGAAGTAAATGATCTTACCGAATCTGTAATTATTTTTTGTCTGAGTCTCGTGAAAAAAATTAGATCGCTTTTAAAACGTCTGAAAAAAAAAGAAGTTCCGAATTTCCCCTGGCGGTGAAAAATGGTACTAATTTTGCGTTTTAAGGTTTTTAATTAATATCTTTTTAACTAATTGGAACATCGGAATATAAATGGCCAAAACGCATACCTCGGATCATTCCCGAAACTTTGGTACCTTCGGTGAGTTTCTGCGTCGTGCGGTTCGTGAGAAGATAGGGCATCATAGATTCCTAGATAGATACGTTTGTTTACATGCGAATTTTAGTAGTGTATATATATATATAAAACATGTTCTTAATGTATATATTTCTTATTTGAAATACACTATTTATCAATAAGTATTTGGACACCCGCACAAATGGAGGATATTTGTGGTCCTGATCCATGTCACACCTTCTATACTTATGTATCATGTAGGGAACAGCTTTGGCATTAGTCATAGGCAAGATGCCACGAAATTCAGAGCTCTGACTTCAAGAAGGGCATAATTGTCGAATATAAGAAAAATGGCCAAGGGACACATCTAATGAGTTAAACATTCCAAAATTGGCAGCGGCTTTTTACTGGTTGGATCATTGTTACTTCCAGGATGACAACATCACTTTTCACGTTGCAAAGTCAACCATGGATTAGTATGATGATAATAGGGTAAACCAACTGGACTGGCCTGCCCAGAGTTTAGACTTGAAACCTGTAGAAAACTTCTGGGACGAGTTGGATTGCTGAATTAAATGGTGCAGAAATCTTCAAAGGAATTACATGGTTTCTCCAAATTGGAGAGTAAGAAAATACCATTGTCCATCATCCAAACACTTATGGAAAGCATACCTCAGAGGGTTAGAGTTGTAATTGCCTCAGGTGCAGGCTCTACCAACTATTGAATATGAATAAATTTTGTTTACCTCTTTTATCACAGGTGTTCAATTACTTATTGGTAGATAATGTATCTATAAGTTTTGGGAAAAAAGAAAAATTAGCTGCTGAAATAATTTATATATTAAAATAAATATCTTATTAAAAATCAAGTAGTACATCAAAAAATAAAAAAAATTAACTTCAAGTAAAAATAATTATTGACCAGAATAAACCCACATATTCACATTTGAGGGAATAAATGTTTATTATTGTCACACTCTAAAGTGACACGAGGGTATTGGCGACAGACCTCGTAATTTTGATTCATGGTCAAGTGATGAGAATGACACCTAAGCTGGCACATCCTTCACTGAATGGGCTCAATTCATATGACATCATAGTCACATGATAGGGATAGCCACGTAATTCTAGCCAATCAATTCGAAAATGACATCATAGTCACATGACAAAAACTATCTTGTGTTTTCAGCTAATCAGTTCATGTGCTTCGGTGTTGCCAAGTTTTGCTCTTTGCAGAAACTTTTTCTTAAAAAGTACATTGTATACAAAATGCATTTTATTTAAAAGTATATGCATAAAATATGTTTTTTTTCTTTTTAAAAAAAATCTTTTGAAGAAATCCTTAACATTTAAACATCTTTATCCAATATGAAATTTTATCTGAGTTTTGCATATAGAACAACAAATGCTATTAGTTTAATGTTTGTTTTGAATTCAATGGAGAGCACGTGTTTGTCATGTGATGCCATGAATTGAGCTCATTTCCACACTACATCAAAGGGAGGACTTTGAGCCTCAACAGATGTAGTGTACATCAGCTTCTACACATTGGGTCTTTAGAGGCACTAGGGCTCTAACCCATGACATGCAGGCCTCGGATCAGTGACCGTAGCTACTAGGCTACCCCAGCTACCTTTAACTTTGAGAACACAACAGTGACTAATATATATAAATAAAATATTTGCTGTACATATAAATATTTGATCAAATGGATGACATATCTTAAAAGAAGAATAAAAAATACCTAGGTAATTAAGAGAATTTTCAAAAATGAGATGGGAAAATAGATTTGAACATCTGGTTAGGTGAAAATACAAAAGCAGTAAGAAGTCTCTCATTGAAAGTAGTATACTTATTATTTATATTTTAACTTTAATTCTATTTTAATATTCCATTACTGAAGCTATTAAGAAGGAATTTTTAATCTTAAATACTCATTTCCTTGACACGGGATTAGGTGATTGTAAATAAAATGACTAAAAAATATTAAATTTAGAAATTATATTTATGATTATCTTTAACACAAAATAAATGTTTTGGGACAGGATATTATAAATTAGTAAAGGTTTAATTTCTGTAAATAACTCAAAACAACATTTTGATCTCTGCATTGTAGCCATTTGATCTAAATGAGACAGTAATGATTTGTTGGGACTAGCTGAACTTTAAAATAATTTTTATTTTTCAATGTCTTTGGTTAAGAGAAAAATTTATATTATAACACATACTGTAAAGGAGGATAATGACTAGAATATGATGTTGACCACATAGAGAGTAAATATAGTATTACTGTTTACTTTGCTCACTTCTTCACATTAGATAATTATACAATATATATTTTTTTAATACAACTTGGTTTGATTATACTTGATAGACCATTTTAAGTTGGCAGGTAAATTTTGGCATAGAGTCTGAGACTACTATACCAAACGTGCAATTAAAAAAATCATTTATAATGGATACTTTAAAATGATACAAACTTAACCTTGTACAACACACACATAGGAATCTCTTATACTCAAAATTAAATATATAGGGGTAGGGGAATTTAAAGTACCCATTAGTAATTGGGTAAAATCTCTACAAGTCAATGTTAAAGTTATAAGATTTAAGGTGCTTAAAGCACACAAACAGAGTTAAAAAAGGAATATCTAATCAAAAGGCGTTTCACAGTGAATGCGCAAATACAACTATTAGAAATGGGAGAATCCACTCCCAGAAAAAAAGAATGATCATTGGTATATCTTGGTGATCAATTTGTATCGATATCAAAAGTTTCTTAGATGGCAAATATTTCCAATGAGAAATGGCAGGTTTCAAATTATATTTAGTTAATTTCAAAATTCCACGGATCTTGCAATATTCATATATACAGAAGCTTTAATGTAATTTTTAATATAATGATAAGGAATGATACAAAAGATTACACCTAATGCTGTTACACAGTAATAGTATGAAGTACAACTGACAGCAAAATTGTGGGATGTGTATAAAACAACACTTCTTGCTTTCTGTGTAATATTGTCTTTTCTGAATGAGCTATAATGATGAATTTTGGTAACACTATTATGTTTCTTAGAGAGAAAATCCAATTGGATTAGATCCTAGTTGATCCACTTATTTGGTGATGAAATGAAACATAGCCAACTTGATGAAAATGCCATGTAGGCAATTTTTCTCTAACAAAGAAAATGTAAACCTGTTGGAGACAAGTTTATACGTCCCTCCCAATGGTATTCTATTTTTGGTCAATTCTATAAAGGTTTTGATTATTTTGTGGACTCTGCAGATTCTAGAATTATGGTTGAACAATACTTTTAAGGTTCTTTAAATACTTTTTTGTTTTATTTAATGAAAAGGGTAAGAAAGCAATGACAGAATTATGTTTGAATGTACATTTCATTGCATCCAAATATAAATGCTTGGAAAGAAAAAAAAAGAGCAAAAATAAACTAAAGTGTATGCTCTATGTGGCTTTGAATGGCACGGCTCAAGTGTAGTATAGGAGGGCCACTTTGGATTTGGTAATTTTTATCTAAATGTCATGGTGAGGTATCAGATTCATTCTAAAATAAATAATAAATAATTTCGAAAAAAGTACCTTGAGAAATGTGAATTGCCAAAAAATTATGAACAGTTATGAGTTTAATTCTTCAACTTCCCCACCCGAAACAACAACCCAATCAGTCAATCCAATGGAACTTATTATTTCCAAGGGGTGATAAAAGGGGTCTAATTTCATATAAAACAAATTTTCTAAACATGTGCCATGCGGTAGCATGTCTTACAGGCGTGAGGTTATATTCAGGCCAGGAAAATTTTAAATGATGCCAGGTACTTTCAACAGTATCAGTCTCGGAATTAACGAACTCGAGCAAATGATTAGTAGTTAAGTGTTCATAACCTTTTTCGCTCAACCGTTCATAAGTTTTCCAGCAATCCAAAACAACCACAGTTCCTGGTTCGATCCATGTTTCAATAAGGCCAATAAATGTTTCCTCTGATCTGTCAGGTACTGCAACCATGAAACAGTGGCCTGATTCGCGCTCTACATCACCAAAAGCATATCGCTCATCAATAAAATGACCCCAGTTATATTTTCTTTTCCCAATTTTGCTCTCATGAATTTCGACTACTTTACCCTTCCCTCCTATCTTTTCTGTATTAACCACAAGAAAATCGATTAACACATGGGTCACACAATTGCGCCAATGGGATACGGCTTGTGAAAAAATTCTAAGCTCCTTATGAATTTTCTTCAGATGAACGTGCAGAAAAATTTGTTTATTAAAAGTAAAATGGTGGAAATCCGCAACTTGCTGCTCTTAAAAAAAGAATTATATCTGATAGATTTACTATATCCGCAATAAAATAATCGGCCGTCCAACTTCTTATGTTTCCTAGATGCAATTTTCATGTCAGTACCACGTTTAATAACGGCCGCTTTCATAAAAATATCTCCCCAAGAAAACACGACCCTAAACACAGCACAAAAATATCGTAAATATCAATTTGGGTTCTAATACATTACACTTAATATCTTCATGTGGGATTTGGAGCACACACACACAACAAAAGCTATTATCTCAAATTTGATGTTAATCTAAGCAATTAAAATTTCGAAATAACCGCTTGTGAAATCAGTTCAGTTCGATGCTTAAACACCACTACCTTTTTTATTTTTCACGAGCTGAAAGATTACCAAAGGTAAACGTCGAGTGTCAGTGTCTAGCCAATCAGGCTTAATCTAGGGCGAAATGAAGTCTCTGATTGGCTAAACGCTTGACACTGACGTTTGTACGCTGTGTGAATTCAGCTTTACAGTTTCTCTCCCGGAATCTCTCTCCCGGAATGGTATCCTAAAATCTAATTCTAATTTAAATCTGGAATTTATAATTACTCTACTAAAATAAATACTATATCTATAGTTGCGGCTTTTTGTTCGATAAAATAATAAATTACACTCTACAATTTTAACCAATGTTTTGATTCGGAAAATACCTTTTAAAACATTTTTTCAGTTCTTTTCAAATTAATTTTTTTAAAAAAACTTAATTTTATTGTGTAGTTTTTTTTATCAGTCATTGTTCCAATATTTATTTGGATTCCATCTATGACCATCGGATTCGTTACTTTGGATTAGATAAAACATTAATGACTCGTTGATACGCCACCACGAAATCTCGAACGTAATGTTAATCCTATGGAGTTTCTTTCTCCTATATTTACATCTAGAGTATTGCTTGCAATTGCATGGAATAAAATGCATCTATATATATATATATATATATATATATATATATATATATATAAAAGCGAAAAAAATTAAACTCTTCCATTATTTCGATTTTTTTAAAAAAATTTCTAAGTATTTTTAAATATTATTTAAAGATCTGAAAATTCATATCTAGTGCATTAAAACGATCATAAAAACATTTTAAATTATCGGATAAAAAAAGTAAAAACAGGAAAAATTTCCTTTTTTATGCTCTTTCAAACGCGCATACTTTAAAATTTTTAAATTAATTTTTTTTGCGAGTAATTATTAAGTCAGCATTGCACATTTGGTAAGAGGGAAAGTAAACTTGTAACTCCTTCTTGCGGAAGGATACATGAAATTTCCCCGTATGTTTCATTGATGAATGGTAATTTATGACTCTTCCGTGGGGACTGTGTAACAGGTTTTTTTTTCTTTTCCAAATGGGGCTAGTTTTCAAAGAATTCATAGCGTATTCAAGAACCTATTTACATTTGCACCATTCTTTGAAAGTGCAGTGCATTCTTCGAGTTTGCACTTGAAAATTACTGCTAATACGTCTTTTAAAATAAGTTATTCTCTGTTTTTTTATTCTATTTTTCTTAAATTTTTTTATATATGACAAATTTTATTTTTTTTAATCACTA
>BMAV01015974.1:0-10691 GCA_019973955.1 Trichonephila inaurata madagascariensis
GTCCATGGGTTCCCCCAAAGATTACAGAGCACACAACATGGGTCATTAAGAACGTTTATAAGATGTAAATGCCTATCAAGGCAGTAATGACCAGTAGCAATTCTTCTATAGCTTTCATTCTAGGCCAGACCAAAATACTTTGAATATCATTCCACCAAGATTTCTGGGAGTTCTTATTTGATAATCCTTTTTTTTTTCAAGTTATTCTTAAAAGTTGATTTAATGACTGACATTGCATTGTGAAAATTTACTTCATTATTAGTGGTTTAGCTTATATGTATTTGATATATATAAGCAATTGATGTATATGTGCTATAAACAAATGTAAGCTTAAGGTATCCGTTCGGAACCGTGGTTTTGAAAAAGCGCATAAATGAATAATTTTCATGATATTTATTTTTAAGATTAGAATACTTTAAAAATTGACATTTTGACAAAAAAAATTTTAAAATACAAATTTCCAAAAAAAATTAACTTAAAAACCCTTTTTTTCAAAATGTTCTCCTTTTGAAAAAAATGTTCTATTATAATAATATTTTGCCTGTATTAGCTCAGACCTCTGTACAGAGGCTCAACTATGATTTTGAAAGTTCACATTATTTTCAGAGTTACAAAAAATTGAAAAATTTATCGGCGTTTTTTTTTAAAAACTGCTTCTGTTGTTAAAAACTGGAAAACCCCCATTCTAAGTTAATATTTAAAAATTTAGTTGGGGGCCCTTTGTCAAAAGCCCCGGCTATACCCGGGGAAAATTTTATTATAATAAAAAAAGGAGAATATTTTAAAAAGGGGGTCTTCTATTTTCATTTTTGGTCAAAATATTTTTTAAAATTTTTTTTATTGTAATTTTATTTTTTAAAAATTTTTTACATTTTTTTTAAGTGACACAAAACATCATAAATATTATCCTTTTTGAAAATCACATTCAAAATAAAGGTACCCTTTAAAGTTTATATATGGGAATAAACCCTTAAAAAATTTAAATTTTAAATTGTATGTGTTTAAAAGATAACTTTTAATGCATGCAATGTGTCGAATTTCAGATAAATTTCTTAAAAGTATCATCTTCGATTTTGTAGCGCAGTTTGGAAATAAAATTTCATCTCTAGTTTGGATAACAATAGAAACTGAAAAATTCAGGGGCCCATCTGAATTCCTTAACCTTCGACATTCTTTTTATCCATGACAACAAAAAAAAAGTGTATTAACTCTGACATATTCCACATTCTTTTACTTGCAAAAGATATACATCTAAAAAACATTATCTTTTGAAGTACAAAAGACCCCCTCTATTCCAGCAACAATGAAAGATATTGTAATAATCGATAAATTCAGTTGGAATCTGAGATGTTCCATTGATATCTAAAAATGTCAAACGATTACGAGCATCTGTTTTCCCTAGGTTTTGTTACCTGCATTGTTTGGTTGTTGATGGTATCTTTTTTCGAAAATCTTACTTAAGACTGTGTATGGAAACCTTATTTAAAGAAAAGAAAAGTGTTTAAATAAGACTCTTCGCTCTGTAATAACTTCATTGGAAGATGCTTTCGTTTCTTTAATCGACCGCGTGGTTTCAGCTTCAGGCAATATGTGATCGAAATCATTTTGGGCTTCTTCAACTGGAGGAAAAGATGTATAGTTTCTTCATAACTTGTATATGATACTTTTTCCTTCTCCCTCATGGGTATTACTTATCTTCTTTTCATTTTCTTTCGTTTCAGTTTTATTTTTTTAGTTGTTTCAGTTTTTCCGTTGTTTCGTTATCATTAAATAAATATGAAAATAACTGTAGATATTTCCACGCTTCTTGAGAGTGTTTTGAAATTGTTCGAGAGAGCGAGAGAAATTTTCGCTATTCTTTTTTCATTGTGTGTGTGTACCCGTTTTCATTGCAAGATAGAATTTAAATTACTTGTATAGCTCAGTATTTTGTTATTCATTCTGCGTTTCTCTTCGGCATCGGAAATGTTAGCAGAAAAATAATTTTTGTAATAGGAAAAGAAAAAGGAACCTAATTTAATACACTTCCAGTGAATTCAAATATTTTATTAATTTAATTTAGTATATGTAATTTAAATAATTACATTTCCCTTAAATATCAATTTTTAATGGAATTCAAAACTGATTTCGTGTAACGTTAAAGCCAATCAAGGAACAGTATTTATAGTTAAGAAAAATACTTAAATAAAATTTATATAAACCATCGTAAAAAAATCCTGAAATAAGCTCCTTTTTAATTGACCTCTTCCCGCTAAACTAGGAAGAGATTGTTGTTGTTGCTTCTCATCCCCGAGATCAGTAGAGCCAGATCAAGTCCTTGAGTCCATTCACCCTGAAGAAGTCCAAAACCAATAGGGGATCTTGAACCAAGTCCTGCCTGATAAGCCCCAAACACAATAAAATGTGGTCAGGGGAGGTCTGAGCAAAAGCATACTTACTGCAAATTTCGAAGTGTTTAATGACATCGACAAAATTCAATGACAACAGATGACCACTAAGGAAACGAGTAAGCGCAGTTTGATCTCGTTCCCCTATCCATCCATCATCTATGAGGAACAGATTAATTTTTTTTTTTTGGGGGAGGGGGAATTGTAGGGGGAAAAATAAATTTTTAACCCCCTTTTTTTTTTTTTTTGGAGTTTTAAAAGTCTTTACTTAAAGTTAGTCTTTATAAATTAATATTTAAATAAATCGATCCTTTTAAACTCCCAAATTTTATCCCCAGGAAAAAAATTAAAAGAAATGAACTAAAAACAAATCTATATATTTTTTGAAGAAAAAATATATATATACAAGAAACTTAAAAAAATTTCTTGAAATAAGTAATCGAAATTTATAAATTTGAATGAACTAATTAGTGAATATAGGAATTTTCAAGGATTTATTCTCCAAGAAGGAAGGGATTGAAATAATGAATTGCTTGTATATATATAATGATGTTATAATACATACACTTAAAAATAATGATACAGCGCATGTTATTTATTTTGTTAAAATACGCGTAATGTTTCAAATAATATTTAAAGTTATAAATAGTCCATAACATATGAAAACAGTCACAAATACTTAATTTTTCATTTAAAAACAAAATGGAACTTTAAATTTACAAGTACGAATAAAAATGAAATGTATCGTATACAGGGAAAAACTAGCTTACTCTCGAACAGAAATCAATAGTATTTTAAATTATATTGCATACAAGGTCTGTTCAAAAAGTACTACTTTTGACTACGTTAGAATCCTAATGCCGCAAAGTAACTAAGATACTTTTTCTGATCAAAGGTCAGATGCTTTTTTACTATGCTTTGTATGTTGTTCTTATCTGTATGGTAATGAAATCAAAATATGCTGTTAATATACTGGAACGCGTTTTAATATGATAAAGTATTACTAGTCTGGGTTCTAATTTTTCACACTAGACGAGCAATCATATAAGAATCATTATAAATATTGTTTTCTAAAGGTATGCCAGTTTTATGAATTATTAAAATTAAACTTTTTCTCTCTCATCACATAGATTTGAAACTTCATTTATTAAGAAATTCAATTTGGAAATAGCATTTAAAAAATTAAGTTTCTTTCATTTTTATTTATATGTGCAATATATTATATCTAACAGTTAAATATATCTTGATACCTGAGTATATTTAATTTATATATATGCTTCCCTAATTCTACTTTCTTCAAACTTAATTTCAAACTAATAAATGTTTCATTGATAAGATAAGAAATATTTGTTTTTCTTTTTTAATATCTAAGAGGACTGATAATTATCTTCTCATTATTGGCTTTTCTAAGAAATCTATGAAAGACTTCACTTCTCAAAACTACTTGGAATTAATAGCGCATCTATGAGGCTAATTTTTGATTTCGACAAAAACCCACGCAGCAGACATTACCTAGGGTGCTCTTTAGCAACTTACCACCTGCTGTTTTCTTACTTTTAGAGACTGCATGAGATTGAATAGCTTCTATAGTGACTAATACTCTTAACTATCCGTCTGCTAATTTCTTCTTCATAATTATTCAAATGTCAGACTTTTGGCAAACATTAGTCTTATATATAATTGTGTACACACACACACACACACATATATATATATATATATATATATATATATATATTTATATATATATATAAATATAACTACATATATATATATATAATATATATATATATATATATATTATGCATTATATTATAAAATACTATTTAAAAATTTTTAAAATATTTAATTACAAATCTTTCTAATCAAGTATCCGACTACTTCGGAACCGTATTTTAAAAAGCACATATATGGATAATTTTCAAGATATTTAGTGTCACTTAGATTAGAATACTGTATAAAAATAGTTTTAAAGGACATTTTTTGAAAAAATTATTTAAATACAATATTTCAGCAAAAATTAACTTAGGTAACCTTTTTCAAAATGTTCTCCTTTTGTGAAAAATGCTTCTTTTAATAATAATATTTGTGGTTGTCGTGTGTGTGTGCTAATATAAAAATAAAAGACTTCTCAGAGAGTCTGAACTATTCTTTTTTGAAAAATTCACATTATTTTCAGAGTTACAACCATTTTTAAAAAACTTATCGGCGTTTTTCTTAAAATTTTCTCCTCTGTTATCGTAAAAAATGGATAAATCCACTTCTAAGTTATATATTTCAAAAATTCTAGCTGAGCCTCTGTACAAAGTTTTGAGCTATATACAGGCAAAGTATTATTCTAATAGAAGCATTTTTCACAAAAGGAGAATATTTTGAAAATGGGTCATTCTTTGTCAAAATATTGCACTTAAATAATTTTTTATTGTAATACTATTCTTAAAACAATTTTATACATACATTTTATAATCTAAGTAACACTAAATATCATAAATATTATCCATTTATACACTTTTGCAAAATTACGATTCCGAACATAGTCGGATACCTTAAGCTCACAGTGCATAACTTAACGGCACAGTATCCAGATACTTCATAATATTATACTTGTTATAAGCTTTAATTATTTTTCGAAAATTTTTTACTTTTTTCCTGTTTTAAGTTGTTGTTTTTCTAGTTTGAAAAAAAAAATGTACTACAGCTATTTTTGTTATCTTTAGATATTTTTTTAACGGTTTTAAAGTATATTAAGTTATCAATTTATTCATCTTTTTAGAATAAAACTTGATACTGAATATGCGAATGACGGTGAATTTGAATAACCATACAAACACATTAAACAAATCCTCAGTCAATTACTATTTGTAAAAGAAATTTAAAAAGGTCTTTGCATTGCTATACATAAACTTTTACTTAATATACATCATTGGTGGAGGGGGAGGTAAATGATCATTTACTATTTTAAAAACACACCTCTTCAATTTTTGAAACTACTTTTCAGTTTTTAGAATTTATATATCAACGGATGAAAATATATGATTAATTAAAAACAGATTAATAAAAAGAGTTCGCATATGTAAAATGATTCGTTGTTTAAATACATATAATACTTAGAAAAACAATAAAAAATAAAGGCTGGAAATTCCTCTAAAAGATTATACTCAATTGCGTAATGTTTCTTTTTTGTACATAAACAGAATATTTAAGATATCATTCAAAAACATTTTTTCTTAACCCTTAAAAACTTTTAAAAGCCATTTTCTTAATGCATGTTTTTTAAGAACGCACTATGTTTTATTACGTAAACATCATGTCGCAAGAAACTGACAATAATGACAATGAATAAAATGCATTTTAAAGGAAAGAATTTTCTAGAAAGAGAGAGAAAACTTAATTGTGAAATAAAATCAAGCTGTCTTTTGTCTAGACAACAATAAGATATCACTATTACTTCCGGTGAAGATGACTAAGCAAGATATGATTAAGCTTCGGGATAATGCATGAAATCTTATTCAGCGTCTGAGGAAGAGATTAGAAGTTTGTTACTAAAAGTATAAAAGAAAAAATATCCAGTTTTAGAAACTAGTGGTTTTATTGCGGTTTTCTTACCTGAAGTTGCAGTCAACCGTGGTTGACCACAATTTGAAAAGCTTTTAAGAATCTTCGATATGTTGCTACATTTTATAATTTAAAAAATATATGCGGTTGTCTTCAAGCCTTTATCTTACTACTCTTAACTGAAATCTGTAGGTCGAGTACTAAATTTAAAACGAATTGTAAAAGTGATTTTTCATTTCGACAAAAAAAAATGTGGATAGAGAATAGTTTGTTTTAGTTTTAATGAAAAAAAGAAAAAAGAGGAATAATGAATGTTAAAATGGAAATGAGTTTTTCGTAGGGATGATACTATAAATTTTAAACTGACATTGTTAAGCTATTTTTAGCCATTTAGTATGATGGAAAGGTTAAAAATCAATTCCTTCTGGTGGTGTTTTTTTTTATGGGTAACATCTTTCCTCTCGGTTGCTGGATATTTGTTGGGAGTGATTTCGTGAAAAGGAGGGGTTTGTAACAGGAGGGACGTGCGCGTTTTGGAATTCCAAATAGGGGAGCGCGTGGCTGTGTCTTTTCACTACCCTCGCGGGGGGCCCCCCAAACCCCAGTAGCCATCGCACTCAAGCGTTTGACTCAAACCCTCAGTCACGATATTGGGGACATAATGGGCGGCTTATTTGAAAACGGACAAACAGTGATTTGGGTCGAAACTTTTTTTCGAATCAAAGGGTTTAAAAAAAATTAAAATTTCCAGCTTTTTTCAATATAACGAAAGTTTCTCCTTTTTTAAGGGGTCACTTCACGCAGCATTTTCCCTATCCTCTAATTTTAAAAAATGCCCAAATTTTAAGGAACATTTTAAAAATTTTTTAAACAGTCAGAATTTTTTTTGCATTCATTGATTTTTTTTATTAATTTAATGAGAGCATTTTTCAAAATTTGATTATTTTTTTTTAAAAATTCTTTGTGGAGTAACACGTAAAAATTTTTTAAAAGGTGAAAATTTTACTTTTTAATCCATAAAAAATTTTAAAAAATTTTTGAAAAATCTCTCATTAAAATATTTATTTGTATAGTGTTAATACATGGGGTTTCAAGGCTATAAAAAAAAAGGTTTTTTTAAAAATGCCTTTTTGTCGAAATTTACATTTTTGAAAATAGAGATTTAAAGTAAAATTCTATTAACTAATGCATACCAGAACTATAACTTGAATTGCTGGTATCATCTGCAAGATTATTTTTTTGTCTACATTTTAATTGTTTTTTTTTAATTCTAGCTTTTTTTGGTTCATTGTAAAACTGGTTTTTTGCTTTCTTAATGCACGCATGATCTACATTTTGCAACGCTCGACATTTGAAAATCCGGGGAGTTGAATGTTAATCATCAAAATTTTAATTTAGTAAAAACCCTTTTTTACCCAAAAGACATTGCCTCATGTACTCCATTTTTTAAAGTTCACATATACATTTTTTGGGAAATTTATAGACCAAAACTTTTACGCTTTCAAAAAAAATTTTTTGATTTTTATCAAAAAAGATCTAGAAAAAAAGTGAAACAGAGACCTCTAAATATTTTTTTATCAATTCCCTAATTGAAATAGGTGTTGGTTTTTTGCTTATAGTTTAAACATTAAAAAATTATCTTATATGTGTTTTCGCTTTTTGTTATATCTACCCCACAAGCCCCTCCCATGGGGCATAAACCCGTGTCGTAGTTTAAAAATCTGGGGAGATTTTATCAAAAATATATTAAAGGCCCCTTATTGACAAGTTAACTGAGTTGATTTGAATAGCCAAAATGTAGTATCTTTGCAATTTATCTATTTCTGCATCTGTCAATCTATTACGCCATCCTAGAGATTTTTGCCTAGCTTTTCCCTTTTTTAATTTTTAATACCCTGAGTTGTGTCCCCAGCCTTTTCTACCAAAACATCCCAACACATTTTTAATTTTTAATGTTAACATCTCTTTAAAATTTAGATTCTAAAAATGCTCTGTGCTTTAGAGTTCCCCCATAGTTCAAGTATTGTGTATATCGTAAATTTTGTCCTTTTGGATGGAAATCGGACCTTCAACTTCCATTCCCCCTATTATTTCCCAAAGTAATTTCTGAAAATCATTTAATGTACATTGTCGTTAAAATTACATGAGTTTTCGATAATATTTTAGCATCAACAATTTTCCCGTTCACATAAAGCCGTAACAATACCATTTACAGAAGTATGGCCCCCTTTTTGCCGGGGACCCTCGATAGCCACCGGTACATTTGGACCCCCCCCTTTTTTTTATTACTGCATTATTGTTTCGGCAGCATAACGTCATAACGCGGGACATGTTGCGTTATTTAATTTATGCATGGACCAAAACCGCTTTGGTGGGGTGACAAATTCATAACTCCGCAAAAAAAATTTTTCCCTTTTTTTTTTTTTAAAATATATAAAATATAAAAGCCTAGTGTTCACTTCGTAATTTTGTATCTTTTTTTTATCAAACTACTTTAGTAAACTTAGTATTAGGAAATGTTTTAATAACACCCCAAAAAACAAACATATTAAATTTTTAGCCAAATCCTGGGTTTGGCCCAAAAAAAATTTTTGTGAATACCTTGTTTTTTTCATTTTATTTATGTAATTAATGTTGTTTAAGCACAAGAAAACAGTACAATGTCAGTCACACAAAACATTCAAATGAATTTAAAAAAAAACATACTCTTTATTAAACACCTAACTTTTCTTTCAAATTTGAATTATTTATGTTGAATTGTTTTACTGTTTGCAACATTTAATTCCTCGAAAGTTTCGGGTTTTTTACCTACTTTTCCCAAAATTTCGTTTTTTTAAGTTTTATTATTAAACTGGGCTATTTTATAAAATCATTTTGATAAAAAAAACCCATTCTGCACAACAGCAAAATTGTTATATTTAACCGGGAAAAAAAAGCATGTAAGGGTAAAAAAAAAAACAGCTATAACTATTCACTTCACTTCTTTCCTGAAAGGGGTGATCAAAATGAATTCTTTTTATCAATTTAAACTATTTGATAAGGCTGAAAAGTAGCATGTGTTTTTGTTTTGATTTGAAAGGGCGTGGCGTCATGTTTGAGGGTTTGACAAATGTAAACAACTTTTTAAAAAAAAATTAAAATATTTTAAACAGTTTTAGCAAAAATTTTTTTCATTAGGAAGAAAAAAAGTGGGATTTTATTTTTCAATCAAAAAGAAAAATCGATTTTTTAAATTTGATTTTCGTGAAGTGACCCCTTAAAAAAATTTTCCCCTTCCCCCGATTTTGGGGTTTTATTTTGCTCTTTAACTTCAGTTTCCGCTGAGCCGCCATATTTTATGAATAATAAACAAGCTCGAAATGAACACAAATTAGAATGTTTCGACTGCTAACAGTGGTACTTTATTGACTTTTTTTCAACGGTTTTAAATACTTTGAAATCACAATTATTGTCATATTTAGTTATCATAAGTCTATTGTTCCACTTTTCCCCCAAAATTGAACAAAATAATTATTTTTGATAAAATTTGCATTACTCCTTTTTAATTAAATACAACTTTACATTTAAGATATAATTATTCATAGAAAATTATTTAATCATACCCGGGGTCCCGGGGTTTTTTTCACTTTTTTTCGGAAAAAATTTAAATTTTGCACTTACAGAAACGTAGTGTTACACATCTTTGGACTACTGTAAGACTCATTTTTTTTATTTATTTTTTTTTTTCCTTTTTTTTTTTTAAAAATTATAAATAGTTGTTTTTTTTTTCCGCTCTATAAACAAAAAATCTCAACATCCAAAAAGGGAAAACATATATATAGCTCAACTTCTATTACATTAAACATATGAAAAAGAAGAGACAGTCCACCGCACATTTTTCATTTTTTAATCAAATTTCTCCCAAAAATGAATAAATACTTTAGAATCATACTTTTCAACTGGAGAAATTAATGTTATGTTGTTATATTCTTTTATAAAATAACTTGAAAAAATTTAAAGTGCCCATCGTTAAAACGAAAATATAAATGATACATCGTACAGTTGAAACTGTTTTTTTGCGGTAAATAGAGACCGTAAAAAATCGCACAAAATAATATTCAAAAAATTTTTATAAATTTACATGTAACAAAATAATTTGGAAATACAAAAAAAACTTTTTTTTCGCGGTGGATAGGGGGCATAAAAAAATGGCATTTATAAAATATGCCAATTTTTTACGAAATTTATGTAAGAGTACTTTTATAAAAAATAAAGAATTTAAAAATTAAATGGAAACATTTTTAAAACATATAGTTTCTCATTGTTTTACGGATAAGTCTTAAAATGTACATACATAATTCATCCTATTTATCGAAACAATGTCCAGTAATGAATAATTTCAAATCGCTTTCGTCACTTGAAGGTGTAATTTCAATTGTTTATTTTTTTTGGGAAATAAAAAAAGAGATAAGTTTTTTTACGAAGGATGGGGGTCACACACAGTTCTTTAAATGTCACGATAACCAACTAAAGATTGAAGCCCGGGAAATTTTTTACCCTTCTTAACTTATCTATTTTAAGAAAAGCTTTTCCCAAATTTATTGGGCTGGATTCCCGCGTATTTATCCCTCGAATCTGATTCGTCCCTTTATCAAATTATTGATAATGGTCACTGCATTGTGTGTGTGAAAATTTCGTCTTCATCAAGCGCGGCTGTGGGGCGTTGATGTAAACAACTGAATGCGCATTGTCGGAGCTGTTTAGAACAAA
>BMAV01015975.1:0-58925 GCA_019973955.1 Trichonephila inaurata madagascariensis
ATTTTTAAACATTTTACTGCGACATACCCATCCTGTGATGACCATGCGCCCGTTCCGGTAAGCTAGAGGTGTGGGATTACAAAATGATGAGACATAAAATTCTTAATACAATTTTTATTAAGAATAACTTATATTATTAAATTTAATTTGACAATTTTAATTAAAGGAGATTTAAACCCCCAAATTCAGATTCAAGCCAGATCCGCAACAGATCCTTTATCTCAATTATAGTTAAAAATATATTCATCTAATTACCTATATTAAATATTCCCTTTTTGGCCCGATTCCTTCCTTTACCTAAAGAAGATATCTATAAATTTTATAAAATGATTCCAACTTTTTTATCTTAGGCTTCTTTCTTTCCAAAACTATCGGACTGCTAACTCTTGATCTGTAAGATTTCCCCCAAAGCTTTGTCCCCTATCGATCGAATAATTCCAATACATTTTAAAACTTCCGCCCCATACCCCCATCATCAAACTTCTATCCTTTTTATATACAAATTTTTAATATTATTTTTTGTTTATCTTTTTGGTATTGGGTTAAAAAAGTTTTGCCTTAAGTGGAAAAACAGGGGTTATGTTAGCAAAAAAGACGCGAAGACGTCACAACCCCCCCCAAGAAGAAAAAACGTGTTTACAAGGGTTCCCCCTCCCCAAATAAATTTCGTTCTAAATCTCTATTTCTAAATTTTTTTTCGCTTTCGGTTTTATTTAAATTTTTAATCTTAAATCCTTTTTCTTTTTTATGATTTCCAATATTTATCTTGATTTTAAATTTTTTCATTGCAATTTTAATCTTAAATTTTTTTTTTAAAATTTTCCCAAAATTTATTTGACTTTAATTTTTCATTATATCTTGAATTAAATTTTAATATTCAATTTAAATTTAAACTCGTGACAAAAAATTTTTACCCAATAACAGGCCAACATTAATAATTCTGTTTAATTTATGCCCACTCTCATTTTAACATGCAATTTCTTAAAATATTTAAAACATTAAATTTCTAAAACAAATATTCGGGGTGCGAGCCCCAACTTGACTCAAACACCCCCTTATGGAGCTGGTATTCCCCCCTTTCTTTTGAAGTTTTAAAATCGTATATTTTTCAAGATTTTCAGGGTCGCCCCCTGAAATGAAAACTGTTGAGTCTCTATTTCCATAATATTAATCAATTTCACAATTATATTATTTTATATACAAAAATTTTCTTTCCCCACCCCCACATCGGGTTTCCCCCCAAAAAAAATCCCAATGACCCGCGCAGCCCGTTTTTTTTGTAGTGCCTTGACTACGCCGCGTTTCCCTGAACCAGATGCCTCCAATCTAAAAAACAACAAATATATATATACACATATTATACAATTAACGGATTCCTTGAAAGAATGTCAGCCCTGCATTTTTTAGTTCCCCCGGGCTATGTTCCCATTCTATATTGAATTTGCTAACAGTGCCCATCTAATCATCCTACCGACTTTTTGCCTTTTTAGGCGGTTTAAGGGGGCGTGATCCGTTTTACCAATTGGTAATATTCCAAATATGTTCTAAATTTGTTCAACGCCCATACTACGCTGACATTCTCTTTTTGGTTACTGTATAATTCCTCTCGCGTTGTTCAGGGACGTGACCAAAAATGGTCTGTTTTGTTGGTTTCTCCCAAACCAATCGAACTCATCTGTAAATAACTAATGGCTCGAAAGTTTGGTAAATTTTTAAAAAGGGCTTTTTTACCGCCTCCTTTTACTTTTCGAAAAGCCTTTTGTGTTTATTGACCAAAAATTTTTTAAATTTTTTTTAAAATTATAAAGTGGTTTTCCAAATATCCGATAATTTTTTTAAAAAATTTCGCGTACCACTGGGACATACCTAAAAACTTGGGAAACCTCTTTTGAGTTACGGGGCGGTTTCATCTCTTGTATAGCTCTAACCTTTGTCTCATCCGTTTTAATTTCCCTTTTTTACTAATAATTAATCCCAAATTTTTCCCAATTCATCGCACCCAAATTTACATTTTTCCTTATTTAATGTCAATCCGCATCCTTTAACAACAGAAAAATTTCCCCTTTAAATGTTCAACATGGTGAGTGAATGATGGAGACGTAATAATAACGTCGTCCATATAAACACCCCAAAAATTTTCCCCTATCACCGGTTTTAGGATTATGTCAATTGCCTTTTTGAAAATTGGGAGCTGCTCCTGATAAACCGAATGGCACCCCTTTGAAAGCATAAGTGCCACTTTTACTAAAAATGCGGTCTTAACTATATCACTGGGGTTTACTGCCATTTGAAAATACACTTCTTAGATCAAGAGATGACATTATTGTTGTATATGGTATGTTCGTTAATAAATCATCTATTCGGTAAAGGGTATCGCGGATACTTTGTGATCGAATTTAATTTTCATAGTCTACTGCAAATCTATATGCTTCCGATTATCCGGTGGTAACAATTTTTTTTCTTGCAAAATACAAAAAAGGTGACGCGTATGGGGACTGAATTGGAACAATCGTTTCCTCTTGTAACATTTTTTGTATGTGAAAATCTATTATTGCTTGCTTAGTGCGATCATACCTATAAGGCCTTGAAGCTACTGGTGGTTATCTCCCGTGCCCAATTTCATGGTATAAAACATGAGTAAGACCTAGTTCTGAAAATAACCCTTAAAACTACACAAAATTTTGTATTTTTTGTTTTTCTACTTCCCAATTTTGTTTTAGATAAATCTATCTCAACTTTTCCTCTTTTAATTGTTCAACCTCTTATTTATTTGAGAATCGGGAAATTTTTTAACGATTTTTGATCAAAATCTAATACGATTCTTGACGCACTTATAAAATCATACCTAGAATACATGGTATTCTAAATCTTTCAACACATGAAATGACCACCTTTCGAATTGTCTGATCCGAATATTAAACCCTACAATCCCTTTGTTTTGGCATTTCGCCCCTTTTTGCTAGTTACCGGGGGCTCGCGATTTTTAATTTGTTATAGAAAAATATTTTCTATATACTCTTCCGATATAAATGATTTATGCCCCGGGTACCATAGCGCTTTCAAAAAAAAATGTGTTATTTAAAAAATAGGAACGTGGGAAGTTCTACGTGATATACATACGGAGAAAGTCTAATTGTCTCTTTGTCGACATCCCTTGAGGCTGATCATTAACCTTACAATATTTAATCGTCCCCTTTGCGTCCTATCGCCTCGATTGAAATTTTTACTCGAACCCCTATTTCTACGGTCCCTCTATTAAATTATCATTTCGCCATTTCGACCTGAGTAAGCCCTGTTATTGAATCTTTGATCATTATTTTGAAACCTATTCTCTGAACCTCTATTATTTTACGGGTATTCTCGTAAAACTCATTTCTACTGTTATTTGGTTCCGTCTTTTCTTCCGAATTCCTCCAGTTTCTACCCTTAGCTTCAAATTAGGCCTCCTATGCGCATTTTGACCTCGTCTTTCTATATTATCGCTCTGATAACCCCTTTGTAATTTGCAAGAATATTTTCTTCGAATTTAGTTAAGACTTCCAAAAGTTGTATCGTGTTTTGTGGATTTCTATTCCACGTAGTCCTGATCTGTGGTTCGAGTCGAACTAAAATATGATCCACTAAGTCTGCTTGGACATTCCTAATTCTAAACTTCTTTTATTTTTAGTAATCTATAAACAAAATCAGTAGGATCCTGATTTCTTCCCTGGTATAAAACCCGACTGTAGTTCTTCTTATTTTGACCGCGGGGAAAAACCTTCGCTAATTCAGCTTTTGAGCTGCGCAAAATCCGTGTTGCATTTTGCACTAAAACGTACCAAATATCGAATACCAATCGCCCTTCCCTGAGATGACTTTTTTATAGTTAATACGACAGATTACTTGATTTCAAGAACTGTATGTTATTATCTATACACTCGATAAACTCTGCAATATTCTCCGACCCTGAAAAGTACATTTCAGGTAGAACCGTACTTCCACCTACATTACCTAACCCAGAATTTTATAAGTTCGCCAGGACATAGCCATCCTGTGATGACCATGTCGTGCCGGTTCCGCGTAAGCTAGAGGTGGGGATTATCAAAATGATGAGACATAATAATTTTAATACAACTTTTATTAAGAATAACTTATATTACTTAAATTCTAATTTGACAATTTTTAAATTTAAAATGAGAGTTAACGCCAAATTAAACCACGTATTCAAGTCAGATCACGCAACTAGATCCTTTTATCTCAATTATAGTTTTTAATAATACTATTCATCCAATTACCTATATTAAATATTACCTTTTGGCCGATCTCCTTCCTTTACCTAAAGAACGATATCTATAAACTTTATATACGATGATTCCAACTTTTATCTTAGGCTTCTATTCTTCCAAAACTATCGGACTGCTAACTCTTGATCTGTAAGATTTCACACTAAGCTTTGTCACGCTATCGATCAGAATAATTCCACACTACTATCTCTAAGCTTGCCGCGCTATATCCTATCATCAAAGCTTCTATCCTTTTATAGTATATCTAATTTACATATTATCTTTGTTTATCTTCTTGGTATTGGGTTGGAAAAGTTTTGCCGTTAATCGTGGCCGTCAAAGAACATAGGAGTTATGTTAGCAGAAAGACGCGATAGACGTCACAGTACTTTTTTAAAACCATAATCCAATGTAAATAATACGTGAAAGATTCGAATTATTTAATATAATTTTAAAAGAATTATACCCGTGTTTGAAAATTGTTCATAGTTTCACCCCTCGAGACAAAATTACCACCCCTGTGACCCCTTTTAGTGTTTTCGCTTTAAACATGTTTCACTGTACAAACCGCTGACCCTGTCAGAATTTCGCAAGCTCACGGCTTCCGTCGTAAATATCCTTCGTGTTGCCTCACAGTACGACATAAATTAAAATCAAACCAGGTCAGAATTTCGTAGTACATCTATTATTAGGACTGCAATTTGTCTCTTTTCTCCCTATATGTATGCCTTACCCTAATTTTAATACGAAGCCCTTCTTAATTAAGATTAAATGTTTAGTTTTCAAGTGTAACATCTTTAAACGGAAATTATTTGAATTACTTTTGATGTTCTCCATGGAAATTTTGTTATTTGCTATTAAGTGTTATATACAGTATTTTTTCTATAAAGTTACTATAGTTAAAGTTTACTGTAGAATATATATATATACTAACCTATATATGTCAATAACGGTTCTCAATAGCAGTACAAAATTCTATTCTCAATTTCGTTGCAAGCTGAAGGAAATATTTTGATTTAGTTATATTTATTTAATTTTACATGATAATGCTTTTTTTTTAATTATCACTTTAGAAAATTAAAAGGATCGTTTTAAAATGAAAAAAGAAGACACTGAAATTATCATATAATTTTGTGATTCAACGAGGTATAAGCATTATTGTATATATATATATATATATATATATATATATATATAAACACGGCATATTCATTTCTCACCTTAAAGAGACCATCATATGGTGCTAACTACTGTAATATCTTGTTAAATTTTCAATCGATAATATACTTTTTATTCATCCACTGAAGTTCAAGTGCATTTTTTTTAAAATTGTAGATGATGACACTTGATATTACTACATTTTTTTTTTTTTTTCAAATATTAGTTCATTAGTTTAACTTAATTAATGAATAAATAGTAACAAACAAAAATAATAGCCTAATAGTTTAAAGAAAATCGTTTGTTGTGTCTCTGTAGCGCAATGGATAGCGCGTTGGACTTCTAGTCCGAAGTTCGTGGGTTCAAATCTCACCAGGGATGGCCTAATTTCTGTGAATGTGATTTCTTTTTACTATACTTTTTTTAAGAAAAATTAAAATTTAATGAATGAATAAATAGTAACAAACAAACAAATATAGCCCAAACCCCCCTTATATAGAAAGGAAAAAAAAAAAACGGGAAGGAAAAATCGTTTTTATTTTCCCGCTTTATAGGGGACTCTTTTCATATGTATATAATTTTTTTTATATTTATTGTAACTATTTAATAAAAAGTAACTAAAATAAAAATTTTCTTTGTTGACCTAAGTAGGAATTGACTTTTTTTTTTTAATGTTACTTGTTTTTATTTTATTTTTCCTAGCTTTTCTACCGTTGCTAAAGCAACTTATTAAATCCATCATATAATCATATCCATCCATTATCTACAGGAAGAAAGACTACTAATCTGAACTTAAAAATATAGGCATAAATTTTATTTCTCTGGCAAATACCACTAAATACACTACTCCAAACTAAGTTCTCGTTGAAAGAGGAATAATATACTCAAGCTCATCTCTGCCTTCCTCCATCCATCAACACCTCTCACTATAATCACATGTCTGAAAACTTGACAACTTGAGGCAAGGGAAGTCTTCAATATTTTTGTCACTGAAACAATCATTAAAATTTTAAAATTTGTCTTTGTGCAATTTTTCGAAGAAATTTCACCTCTCGTCGCAATGCTACCGCTCCGTAAAGTGACATTTCATACTTAAAATAATATAAAAATGCATAATCTTAGCATTATTATGAAAAAAAAATGATTCGTTAATAGAATAACACCTTACAAGCTATAATAAAAAAAATTTAATATATTTTTGAAAGAAATGCGTATTCTAAAAATAACACTCGTTAAGAAAAACATGAAAATAAGTTATATTTCATGAAATTGACCATAGCATTTTGTGTGTGTAAATTAAATAATAGAAACTTATATCGAATAAACAGGATTTTTTTTTAACATGAAATATTACTTAGTATTTTAAGTCTTTATCTAAAATGTCTATTCAAACATGGTTCATTCTCAGTTCCTATCTAGGAATATAGAAAAATGCTTTTATATATAATAAAACCCATATTCTGATTAATTTAAAGTATCATCTTTAGTCAATAAACACCGTCATGTGTTATCATTTTTTAAGATGGAAATGATCTATTTATTATGATTTAGTATGCTAAAAAAAGCGAAGAGAGAATTGAGGTTATTTTATTAATCTATGTTTCAAGTAACAAATTATGAATATTATTCATAATATTATTATTTATGTATTAGTTTTTTATATTTAGTATTATTTATATTCTTTAATTAATATTCTTATATTTTATTATTTGAATTCTTTATTTTTTTGTTAAATTCATCGAAAATAACGCTTTCGTAACTCCAGCACGAGAATGGATTTTTGAGCTTAGACCTTAAACTGCATAATGTCTTTTGAATTTGTGTGAATTGCTTTTATTTTATTTTATTCATTTTTATGTATTTTATTAAAGAAATTTTGAAGAGTTTCAAAAACTAGCAACGATTTATCAAACTAGGAGAATTAAGTGCTAATTAACTTTGAAAAATTTCACTGATTTATTTTCTTAGTCAAATGAAAGATAAACAATGATTTAAACCTATTAACTTTGCATATCAGCAATTAATGATTAACATTAGAACAACATTGATTAATTTTAAGTACCATACATTAGTAACCAAACTAACCCGGAAATTACCTCCCCTGATTTCTTTTAAAGAGTAATGGGTTGATGAGGTTTTCCTTTTAAATTATCAGGTATTATTTCTTTAGTAATCTTTAGCTTCCATTCATCTCAAAGGCATTTTAACATAGATGGAATTAATTATTATCAATCTATATCAGACATTTTAGAAAATAATTTTAAAGGAAAATCATTCTTAAAATGTATCATTTTCGATTCGTGATGGAGAAATTTAAAACATTAACGTCGTGTATTTATGTTTGAGATGAAACATTAATGATAATACACACATATTAATTCGCCTTGAAAGAAATGGAAAATTAGTACATTCAAATAGCAATTTTGATTTGTAATTTACTGCGCAGAAATTTATCTTTAAAGGGCGAACAACTTTGGTACTTCTCGATTAAGAAAATTACACATTTTTTTAACGCCTAAATTGAATGTTTGGCTACTTTATTCTGCAATGTATTTAACCAAATAGTATACATGATTTTTCTAAAATCGTTTCTATTTTATTGCTTCCAATTATTTTGGGTAAGCACCGCATGTTAACAAATACTTAGAAAAATTATACCCTCCCCCTCCCAAAAAAAAAGTCAAACAAAACGTCAGCTATTGTCTGTCTGGAAATACGCAAAAAAAGTCATGTGAAAGGTTTTTGAAGGAAAAATACGCTTATTTATAACTTTCATTAAAATCTTTCAGCATGTTGCACCTTCGAAGTATATTGCATCTTCAACTTCAATTATTATATATTGAATTCTTTTAGGTTACGATTTTTTTTTACTTTATTTTATGTATTGGAAATCACACAATTCAGTTCTCCAATGGAAAAATATGCATTAAATAATATATTCTGAAATATTAATACACATAAAACCACAACAGCTGAATTCACTTTAAATTATTAACTTTGCTTAAAGTTTCCAGTAAAATTATCCTCATCCATGTCTTAAACTCCACTGTCCATGTTCAAATGATTTGATCCGAAACTGCAATGACTCATACTCATCAAAAACTTCTGACCTATGTTTCGGGCTGCCTCAAAGCATGCTAGAACTTTATTTGAAAAAACCTTCAGATTTATGGAAATTTACGAAATTACGAAAAAATCTAACAGTTAACTCTAAAGATAATTTTGCAGCTATTTTGTAAATTATTGAATGTCCTTTCTTGAGAAATGTAATTGTTTGAAGAGAGAAAATTGCATGTACTCTGCTTTCCGCTTTTAGTTCTACATATCTAAGTAAAAAATCTTTCCTCATATGAAAAATATTTCAAGTCCGCAAAGAAATTGTTTAGCAACTGAATGCTCCGAATAGTGTAAAATAGAAAGTCACAAAATATACCTCTGATTTTGGGATATGAAAGTAAAGCGGTGCGAGCACTAAGTTAACATTAAAATTTTATTTATCTTTTTTAGTTAACTATAATTAATAATCTTTTATGCTGTCTATTTCTTATTGTAATAAATATGTTTAAAAAATATAATATATGTACAGTTTTAATTTTTTTTATTTTTGTTGAGTTGAGTTGAGTTTGGTGTTTTATGGCGCTAGAGCCAGTTTTAGCTATACTGCGCCAAACATTCATAGGTCTGTGGTCTGGACGGGAAAAGAAGAAAAGGAGAAATTGGATGACAAGATGGAGGGTCGAAAATAGAGAAAGATCACTGGGGTACCCCGGGGTCGTTTATTTTTGTTGAAGAAATAATTATGTTTTATGGTGCTTCTTTTTATGTTACAAAATATATTTAGATGATGCAAAATTAATATATAATAAAACTGTAAATCTATATTATTGACCTCTATTCTCTGAGTCTGGAGGCGTTATTGGGGGAATCGAATTGTTTCAAAATGTTCTACTGTGTGACATGCTGAATCACATTAGTAAATTAGTTTGGCACTCCACAGCTTAAAAGTTGCCGACCCCTGCTATAGCATTTTATACCGAAGCAAAATATTCCACTCAGACGCTTGAAGAATAATAACAAAGAACTGCTTTTGTAATATCTTATCTTATCAAATTTTTAATATTCTTATAAATTTATATTGACCTATTTGAAACAAATTATTAAGCCCCTCCCTCCCTGATTTTGAAATACAGATTAATTATTTCTGTGTAGGACAGTGTTTTGAATTTAGTCTGCGCATTAACTTTTTCTTCTTTTAAAAGCTATCGCATGGCTATGCATATAGCAGGGATGGCGAACCTTTTTGAGACGTGGGTCAAATTATGTTCATATTTTTTTTAGTACTAGCTCGTGGGTCACTATTTCCCATTTGCACCAGAGTTAATTTAAAAAAAAAAATTTAACTGAGTATTTTTAAAACTTAACTTATCTTTAAAATTCAATTGGCTTAACGGCTAACAATGGTTGTGGTGGAGGTCTCTTTCTGCAAACATAACTGAATATAACCTTACAAAAATGCATTTTATCCAAAGAAGGTGCTTCAAATATGGTTATTTGCTTTGGTTTGTGGATTTTTTTTAACAAACAAAATGTGAGCAAAATTATACACTTTTTTTGATATTGTATAAAAATTTTTGCTTCATTTCAAATACTACGTACTTTCATATACATTTGTCGTCATTTGCGTAAGTTTGGAACTATAATGATCAAACAGAAGGTTATAGACAGTATTTAAATTGCCTTTGTATCAATACAGTGCTTGAAAAAAATACAAATAGAATATAAATAATCCACACAAATTAGGAAATCTAAATAATCTCGCATAAACAAATAAGTGGTTGCCTAGCAATCGTGGCTCAGTTAAAAAACTTGCGTGGGTCAGTGTCTGACCCACGGGTCATAGGTTCGCCATCACTGGCATTCAGCTTAACTCATTTATTGATGATTTCTTCTATTATTGGTATTTTACAATTTTGGTATTTGCAACATTTTTATGATCAAGTGCAAATAAGTGACAGAAAAACATCGATTACTTTATTTATTGGTTAAGTATTTTGAGTGTGTCTCCTTCTAGTATTTTTGTTATCAATGTTTTTTTCTTTAAATTTCAGTTATTAATTCTTTTCGTCTGTTTTTTCAGTGAAATGAAATGCTTGAAGAGGCAATTCTTTCAGAATAGTATTCGTTCAACATCAGAAAATAAGACTCAAACAAGGCTGACGCAACAAATTAGTAATTTCATCAGGGTTTATACCTTTTCTACGAGTCATCGTTTCAGGGTGTCTACTCTGCACAAAGTTCGAAAGTCAAATTAATTATTTTTTTTAATGATCAGATAAACAATTGTTATGTAACGAAACACTTAGACACAACGGTTTCAGTATTACTGACTCATTTTCGCTGTGAACCCAATAACACTGCATTCAAGGTGAAATAAATGTCCAATATTACTTCCAGAAGTATTTTACTAATGGTATCTACTCAGTGAACTATTTTCTGCTCAATGACAGCGCATCATATTGAAAAAGTGACTTGGTGTCGAAACAACACCATCGGACGTTCTAGGTATATTTAGTTGTAAAATCTCTCCTATAATTAACCTAGAACCACAAAACTGTTTCTGTGTATTTACCACGGAAAATGATTAAAAGTCAAGAAAAATTTTCAAATTCCCTGTAAAAGTGCGGGAAGGAGAACATACTAAACAGGCTCTGGTGTTCAATTGACACCGACAGACGTTCTAGAGTTAATTGATATTGTATTAATTACAAAAATATATAATAGGATTTTTTTAAATTACACGCTCAAATGCTTTAGTTATTTTGCAACACAGGAAAAAGGATAAAAAAGCTATACAAATCAAGAAAGATTAATTTAGTTAGAGACATAATTCTTTAACACATTCCTATCATGAAAATCCTTCTAACATCTAGCATGAATGGTTTTCAGTGCAATACAGAATCAAAATCTAAGTAAACTCATTTCATTAGTCGTTGTTTACATGCAAGGAAAAATTCGTAATATTTACATGCTAGTCACAGTTCCAAAGACCTTCAGATACTTGTTAAAACCCCATAGAAGATTATCCAAGTAAAACAGTCAAATTACCGTCTTACATGTGTTTACCCTTTCGGAACCTGATCCACTCAATAAGTTTCAACCAGTGACTCAATTCTCAGTTTGACCTTCAAACGAACTGTGTAATGTTTTTCTTTTTTCGCCCCTCATTAACTGAAATCTTTGTTTGCTTTAATAAAAAATACCTGCTCACGTACTTTCACGAAGGTCTGGCATGGTTTTCATGGATTATTTCAAAAGTTTGGAAGTGAGACTATGAGCCTTTAACCGAAAGAATTGATAGGTCACGCTTCGTGTTTTGTGAAAAGAGGCTAAAAACGAAAACAATGTTTCATTAAAAGTTGATAAGTGCACGATCATCAAGCTTGCAAGGAAATAATGGGATAGCTTAGAATTTTCTATTAAAACTGCGAATGAAGATACAAAATAAAATATTTTATCTCTCAAGAACAAAGATTCAAAAAACAACGATATTCTTTTATGATTCGTGTATTTTTTTTTATTAATAAATGATACTAGCTGAAGTAACCATTCTCCGCATGGGTTAATTTTTTTAAAAAAAATTAATTTAGCTATATTATAGCAAACATGATACATTTTTTAAAGAGGGTAAAACTGATACAAGACAGTGTATCCAAAAATTTAAAATAATTTTTAATGAGTGCTTACATCATAAATAACTTTAAATTTTGACCTCTCAGAAAAGAACGATTTAACAAAAAGAGATATTTGAATGTAAGAGAGAAGAGAGAGAGATTAACATGTTAGAAAGGTAAATAGAAATGAATGAATAAAAATTTAAATAAAACTTATAGCAGAAAAATAATAACAATAGCAAGTTTCCTCTATGAGAACTTTGGAAACAAGTAATATAAAAAAATAGTTTTTAAGTCAATTTCTACTTACAGAGGCGACTAGAAATTATTCGGGTCGAGACTTGGTGTAATAGTAGTACCCTTTAGGTGTTCAACCGTTAATGTAATTCCGTCGAATGGCCAGTCAATTCTGAGAAACATCATTCGAAATTCATGCTTAGCTTTTATACAATTAAGTTTCAATTTTTTTTCACTGGCCCAGTGGCTCGGTTGGCTAATCGTCTGCTTTGTATGCGGGTGGAACCGAGTTCGAATCACGCGGAAAACTTTTTTTTTCTTTCAATTCCTTCAATTATTTCTTAAAATTAAATAAATTATTTGTGAAAGGTTTATTAAATATTGAATAATATTCTACATAATTATTTTACATTTTATAAAGTAAAAAAAATTATTGTTATTAGATAAAAATTTATATATATATAATGTTTAACAAATATATTTTTATATAAATAAATAATATTTATAATACAATATATAATAAATATTAAATGATATTTTACATAAAAATTATTTACAAATAGTTTTATAATGTGAAATATAATATACTATAAATGAAATATTTTATATATATAATATAAAATAATTTAAAAAAATATATTAATTGAATTAATTATTTTAAATTATATGAAATAACCTAATTGTCCTTTTCAAAAAAATTTACTTGTTTTAAAAAAAAATATTTAAAAAATTTAATAAATGTATTTAAATAATTTTAAAAAAATGTATTTAAAAAATTTTTTAAATTTTTTAAATTAATATTAATTAAATATTTCAAATTAGTGCTAAAATTCATTATTTTTAATTAATATTAATTTTAAATACTTTTTAAAAAATAATTAATTTTAATTAAAAATATTTTAAAAAATTTTTAAAATTTAAATTTTTAATTAATAATAGGTTGTTATTTCAATTAAAAATTAATTTTTTATCTTTTAAGTTTTAAAAATTTTTATAATTTTAATTTTTTAATTTTATGAAATTTTCAAAATTTTTAAGTTTTTTTAATTTTAATAATTTTATGAAATTTAAAATTTTAAGAAATTTTTAATTTAAATAATTTATTTTAAAAAATTTTTAAATTAATAATTTTTTTTAAATAATTTTAAAAATTTATTTTAAAAAATTTTTAATTAAAAAATTTTTTAAATAATAATTAATTTTAAATAATAAATGTATTTATTTTTTATTTATAAATTACAAAATAATTACATAAATACATTTAATTTTAAAAAAAACCCTTTTCATAAATAATTTATTTAATTTTAAGAAATTTTTGGAATTGAAAGAAAAAATTTCGCGATCAACTCGGTTTAAAACGTTTCAAAGCAGACGATTAGAAAAAGAGCCACTGGGGCCGAAAAATTTGAAACTTAATTTTTTAAAATTTAAGTTTTCGAAGGTTTTTTCCCCAATTATCCCTTTTTAAATTTAAAATTTTAAAACCCAAAAGGGCTACTTTTTAAAATCTTACCCCTGTTTTCCCTTTTCCCCTTCCTTTTTAACAAAAAAAATTTTATTTTCATTTTATTAAAAAGTTTAATAAAAAAATTTTTAATTTGGGCAAAACCAACTTGTGGGAAATTGTTTTTTAATTTTAAAAAGTTTATTTTTTTAATTTATAATAATTTTAATTGGGGGAAAAAAATTTAATTTTACTCAATCGCCAAGGGTTATTTAAAATTTTTTTAAAAAATTTTAAAATAAATTAAATTAAAAAAATTATTTATTTATCGAAAAAATCCCGAATAAAATTTACTTAAAAGGTTTAAAAAAAAATTAATTTTTTTCCAAATAATAAAAAATAAATATAAAATTAAAAATAAAAAATAAAAATCGAGCTAAAGAAAAAATTAAAATAATTGAAATAATTTAAAAAGAAAAAAAAAATTTAAAAAAAATTTTTCCAAAAAATTTAAATAAATTTAGGGAAATTTCAATAAAAAAATTTTTGCAAAAAAAACTAAAAATATAAAATACAATTAAAAAAATTAATAACAGAAGAAAAAAAAAAAAAAAATTACCCCAAAAAAAATTTTTTTAAAAAACTTTTTTTTAAAATTCAATTAAAAGTAATTGTAATTCTGTTCAAAAGAGCAAACGAATAAGTAAATATAATGATAAATAACTATAGTGATGATTGAAATATATATTATCATGTATAGATAGTATGATATAAATAAAATATGACCTCCAGAAACTACATGAGGTATAGATTATCAGAAACAAAGTTAAACCGAGATGCATGTGACGTAAAATCATACACACACTTAATTTTAAAGAAATCCAAAGAAAAATATGAAAAAAATAGTTTCAAGGTGCATTTCATCAAAAATAGTTTCAGTTAAGAACTTCTTGATAAACAATGTTAACTATACTTCCATTTAAAGCAAAGATGGGTTATAGAAACCTTGGAGTCTTATATGGTACCATGTGCAAAAAACCCATCTTAGTTATTAATATAATTTTTCATTCTATTCTGCTATTCTGTGATAGAATCTATTGTTTTAATATATCCGAAACATATTATTATTGTTGCTTGTTTCTTTTTAAATAAAAACCAATTTTAAAATGAAGTTTAAATTTCGCTAATCTCTTATAACTTTGAATATATTTTATCTGACTCTGCACCTAAGTCATACACAAAATCAAGATCCCCCAAAAGTATTAAGAAAAGCTTTTGAAAAAGAAACAAATATTTTAAATCAATATGCTATTGAAATGCTTAAGAGCAGTGTTTGAGTAGCTAAAACTTTACAAAATGTTTTAATATTTTAGTCTTGGTTGGAAAATCAAATGAATTAAGAATAACCGTTTCTAATTTTAAACCTGGGAAAACAATCAAAATTTAAATAGCACAAAAAAAAATTAAAATCAAAATTGGAACAAAAAATAAAATATTTTTTCTTATTTTTTATAAAGTTTAAATACTTTTCTATACTACGTAAGGATATTGAGTCAAGCTCATTTGAAAAAAAAAAAAAAAAAGAATTACGCTGACTCGTAGTTATTATCACCAAAAACCATGCAAGTAGCCAGATAAAGTAAATTTTAACTAAAAATAAACAGTAATGTTTTTCTACGGTGCTGGTAGCAGTAAAAAATACAATTTGTTCTAGATTTAAATTTTTAACGCTCTAAATTTAAATTTGCAATTTCCTCAGCAACTGTTTTACGTTATATATTCCGATTTTGAGAAAATATCGTTTGATGTTTTTGAATATGCAATGAGAATTATTACAAATTCTCAGTATCGATCAAACACGGAAATGTAAGAATACAAATTGGATCCCGTATTTTAATCGTTTATTGATAATTTATACCCTATTTTTCTCCCAAAAATAAATAACAGGAAAGGCTTATTTTATTACTTTTTTAGTGCGTTTCGTAATCAATTTTCGATAAATATTCTAACTAACAGCCATTACAACAGTAAAATTATCATTATATTTTGATATTACCCAACTATTTTATACCTCTTTTTTGTCATCTTGTTCATTTATTTAACATATTAGAGCTTAAGCAAGGGTGAAAGATAAATGGATAACATCTTAAAAAATGTCTTCCTCAAATAAAAGTAAATTTATGCCAGAAATAAAATTTTTTTCGCTCAAAAATGTTGTTGAGTTTGAAAGTTTCATTTGGTATATGTTAGCCTTACTAAATGCATAAAAAGACATGCAATACCAAACATACTTAAAAATTTAATTTATAAAATATGCAGCACATTATTTGAAAGTTCATCTTATTATTATGATGAACCAAATGTGTATTGTTAATGTTAGTGAGAAACAACACTTTTCAGTGAACCAGATGCTGTGATGTTTTTAAGTCATTAGACTAACTTTTGGATGCATGTTTTCCTCATGAATAAAAAAAATATAATTTTTTAGCAACTAATTTAATACATAATATAGTAATTGCTTTTAGGTGAAATATATGAAATATCACAAAAACATATATACTATTTCGCAGAAATATTTCATATGCACAAAATTTCGAGATATAGAAAAAAAATTTTTATTATTATTATTTACTGCCAGGAGTGCTTCTTTTATATTTAGTTAAATATAATTATATTTTCTGGTTGATCATACAGAATAGTTGAAATTTTTGTGGTATCTGCGTTCCTTTTTTATCTGAAAACTCAAATGCCTTGAATATTTTAAGGTCATCTAGGTGTAGACTTTTAACGATAATAGCAAAATATTTAAAATGTTTCGAAATATTAGGTTCGACAAATCCTGGGTCGTCGAAAAGACAGAATATTGCAAGAGATCTATTTTTGAAGTTTTTAGTCAGAGAAATATAGAATATTTCATATAGCTTTAAAAAACATATATCCCTTCTAGACATTTAAAATTTCTCGCTCCTTCTCTGTTTAACTGTAATTGATATTTAAAATTTCTTTATTTAATCAGTATCGTTCTAGGTACCACTGAGCATCCGTGGAATGTATAAGCAGAGGCATGTTTAACTTGCCGAGGCTCTAAGTCTTTATGTTGGCATAGCGAGGAAATTTGAAGAGCAAATTGCCGGTTGAAGTGTCCCTCGTTACTTCACTGCAGTTCAAAATTAAGAGGTTCGTTACCAATAGCCCTCGAGATGCTTCAGAATGCGTTGTTGATAAAAAAAAATCCAAAAATCGGTATTGTTAAAATCCTGCATTATTTATATACAGAGACGTCTTAAGACTTCTTGAGGCCCTGGGCCTCTATGTAAAAGTATTCCCTGGGCCTCCATGTAAAAGTAGACCGGGCTTTTTCACAAATGTAGGCTCCACCTATGACCCTTAAAAGTAGACTGTACATACCCTACATTGTCAAATGCCCGTACAGACAATAACCCGAAACAAATAAATATGCAAGATTTACAATCGCACAAACTGGCTCGACCGACTACCGCCTTTTATCTGATTAAGAAAGGGCGTTTGGGGGGGCCTATTTTTTTACATGGCCCGGCGCACATGTAACCAGTTGACATTTCCGAAATTTCCCCAGTTTTTTTATAAATGGAAGAACATTGACCATTGAAATTTGAATTGGGATGTTGTAAACGGGCTCCCGCGTCTTTTATTTAACATACCCTTTTTTTTGGGGCCGTTTGGCAACTCTTTTCCAACCCAAAACCCCAAAGAAGCTGGAAGGGGAAAAATAAGATACTTTTAAAAAAAAGTTTCAGTAAGTCGTATGGCAATTTGGGGAATGCTATTTGAAAGAGATACAAGGCAATTGACGAATTGTGAAGTTTCCTTGAAGATAAACCATTGGTCAAGGTGCATACCATTGCACGCGCCCCGAACGCCTCTTCATAAGATTGAACTAAATCTGGGTTAAGTAGGATTGATTATTTTATATTAGGACTTGTAATATTATTTAGGTAGGCGAAGAAAAATTGATGTGGTTTGGTTACGCGATTCGGTTTAACTATTTCTGTGTGTTTGTTTATATAGATTCTCGCATATATATAATATTATCTAAATTGTTAAACATTTGTTTCTTTTGATAAGGCATTTAAGAATTAAAAATGTCTATTCCTTTTGCAAACCCTACACCTCTAGTTTACACTGACAATCAAAGAAACAGTCACCTAAGAGGGACGGTATCACAATGTTATAAAGACTGAGTCGAGGCGGGGTTTTCCCATTATTTTGAGGCCCTGGGTCCATTACCCCAAGAGTCCCGCGTATATTTGATTTTTTACAAAACAACTAATTTATTAAAACACTTATTTTTTCGAGAACGATGGATCGAAGAAAAAGAAAGTTTATCTTATCTTTCCTAATTTGCCTTATTTTATTTGATGTTACACTTTTTTTTCCAAATCTAATAATGTATAGTTTAAGTTAATTTATTATTTCAAATGTTTCTGAATGCTGTAGTCGAGACCGAAAACGGTTGTTTCCATTTATCCTTACAATCAATGAACCAAATCCAATTTTCCTGTTTCAGAAAGATTTCTAAGGCCACGAAAAAAAAAGCAGCTAATGTGTGGTTTTTGATTGACACTGTATACCTGTTTTTGTTGTAGTTCAGTAGAGTTTAGATTAATACATGCTCCAGAGAGAAACTTACACACAAAATTGAAACATTTTATATTGTTTCCTATGTTCAACTATATTGCCGGTTTGTTCCAGCCCATGAAAAATTAACTCCAGGAGATTTCATTGTTGATAAAATTAGAATTTTGTAAAATAAAATGGAAATAATAACATGAGTATTTATATGCCTAAAATAACAAATCATTCAACCATCCATGCGTTATTTATTACTCGTAATAGCTAATATTTTAACCGTTATGAGTAAATGTTGCAAAACATACATGATGTTTCGTACAGTAACTTTTTTCAGTTCTTTTGTGGCAATTTCTGAGATTTTTACTTGTATCTAATAATAATCGACATATAATTAATAATATAAGCAATTCTTTAGTATCTGTTGTTTCCTCTTATGATTTTTTTCAATTCCTGCTATTAGTTCACTATCTCCCTATAACTTGTTCAAATTTTCAGTCGTTAATAAAATACATTTTAAAACACTCAATTGAGCTGAAATTTTATGTACGCGATTATTTTGGATGGCAATACGGTAATTTAATTATAATTAATAAAAATTAATTGATTAAAACTAATTATTCAAAGAATTACAGATACAGCCACGTTGGCTTTATTTTTAGCGACTTGGGTCAAACTGTAAAAGATTATTTTTTCTCGTGTTTTAAAGCATTCAGTGGAACTGAAATTTTACATACACGATTGTTTTGGATGACAATACGATTCTTTAATGATAATTAATAAAAATTGTCACTTAATATTGTGATTCTGTCATATGCATATACATATTTTCTTAATTGTATAATTATTTGATAAAAAGTAACTGAACTAACATTTTTCTTTGTTGACCTAAGTAAGAATTGACTTAAATCTTTTTTTATATTACTTGTTATTTAAACAAACCACAATTTCGATTTAAAAAATGTTTATTGCTAAGTAATATGGAGATTTTTTCAATACTTCCTAAAATCTTTTAATAATTTTTATCTCCCACTAATAATCATCATCATATGATTAATAATATAAGCATTATTCAGTAAGTGTTATTTCCCATTACAGTGCTTAACGAAACAAAACACGTCTACACTTTTAAAAATATCCAGCGAAAAGTAATACATAGATGAATCATTTCATTATTTTGAAAATGTGGGGCTTCTAGCCTCAATTAACACTTCCGACTTTGTTAAGTAATCGTGAATCATAAATTGCAGATTCTTAACTGCGTTTGTAAAAAGGGCAGGAACTTACCTTCAAATTTCCTCTTACGATCTGAGTTTACATTGTGAAAAAGCAAACACTTCTGTAATCTACGGAAATCCTCAGTTGGTGCATTTATTTATAGGAAATCACAGCGAACTAAAATGTCTGAAATGTTTCCTCTCGTGAGTAGAATTTAACTAATGATCCATATAAACAAAGTAATTCCTATTGGGTAATAATATAATTTCAATAAATAATAGTGATCAATTAGTAATAGAGTAATATTACATTTGTATTTTCCTTTTCGCATTGGCATATGCCATATTAAAATATTTTGTTTATAAATTATTTCATTCAATCCCTTTTATTAGTTCACACTCTCCCTAGTTATGTTTACTTATATATTTTGTTCAAACTTTCACTCCTTCATAAAAACTTTTTTATTCCTCTACTCAAGTTCAAATACAATTTTTTAAACTTGTAGTAGATGAAACTTGATGTTAATACAGTTTTTTCAAATACTAATTCATTAATTAAATTTAATTAATGAATAAATAGTAACAAACAAAAATAACAATTCAACACCCTGTATAGAAAGGAAAATAGAAAATTGCAAGGAAAATCACTTTCTATTTTGCCACTTAATAGTGTAATTTTGTCATATGTACATACATATTTATAGTAATTGTAATTATTTGCTAAAAAGTAACTAAAATAAAATTTTTCTTTGTTAACCCAAGTAGGAATCGACTTTAAAAAAAAGTTGTATTATTTGTTTTCATAATTCTATTAAAAAACACCTGTTAATTGTTTTAAGTAGCTACGAATCATTATTATTCAGCATGCAACTACCAATTATTGCCATAACTATTAAAGAACCATCATGACTTTATTATATAAAAACATTTGTATGTAATTACGCTGTAATAAATTTTAATTTGACGAGAGAGATCACTTAAAGTACGGATTCTACAAAAAAATATTTAGTAATAGTTTTTTTATTCAAATATAATTGATCAAAGTTAAAAAAAATATGATTTAAATTTGAAATTTACTGTTAATTGCTTGATTTTTTAACAAAAATTCTGAAACAGTAATTTATTTTAGAAATGATTTGTCAAACATGCTTTTTTTTTCCTTTGAGATGTTCGCAGTACCCGAATGGACAGGGCTGTGAACTCTTAGTTGTGTTCTTTCTATCAAGTCGTGATTTGATTCAATTTTCGTCACACTCTAAGGCAACGCTAAGGGCTATTGGTGACGGACTTCGTAAGTTGGAACCATGGTTCAAGTGATGAGGATGACACCTTGCACAGCAGTCTCCTAACACCACCCCAACGGGAGGACTTCAAGTTAAGGCAGATTTAAAATGCAGCCACCTCTCCACACGGTGGGTCTTCAGTAGCACTAGGACTCGAGGCCGTGAATCCATAAAGCCAGCCACGCGAGTTCACTACCATGATCAATGAGGTAACGCGGGCACCAGTCGAATCATGAGTTTCAATTCTAGTATCATTTAAATCCGCCTTGAAGAAGGGCTGGTGCATGTTCAATGTGAAGATACTCAAAACTCTCACGTTGGCCTGGTGTGAAATTTCGCTAAGTGGACATCACTTTATAGGTGTTATTCTCATCACTTGACCGTGGCTCAAAATTTCAAAGTTTGTTCCAACAGCTCTCCTGTACCATCGAAATCGTTTAATATTAGAGAATCAATCAATGTTTTTTTTCCAAAAAACATAAGGTATCCGACTACGTTCGAAAAAATGATTTTAAAAAAGCGCATAAATGCATAATTTTCATGATATTTAGTGTCACTTAGATTAGAATACATGTATAAAATTGTTTTAAGGACATTATGACAAAAAAATTATTTAAATTAAATATTTTGGCAAAAAATGAACTTAGAATAACCTTTTTTACCAAATGTTCTCCTTTTGTAAAAAATGCTTCTATTGTATTACTAATTAGCCCGTATATAGCTCAGACCTCTGTACAGAGGCTCAACTATGAGTTTTGAAAAATTCAAATTATTTTCAGAGTTACAACCATTTGAAATAATTATCGGCGTATTTTCTTAAAATTTCTCTCTTCTGTTTTCGTAAAACATGGATAAACCGACTTCCGAGTTATATATTTCAAAAATTCTAGTTGAGCCTCTGTACAGAGGTCTGAGCTATATATAGGCAAAATATTAATACAATAGAAAATTTTACAAAGGAAGACTGAAAAAGGTATTCTAAGTTAATTTTTGCCAAATATTGAACATAATTTTGTTATAAATGTCCTTCAAAACAATTTTATGCGCTAAGTGACACTATCATGAATACATTTATGCGCTTTAAATCATGAAGTTCAGTATATTCGGATACATAACTTATTTAAATCTTTATAATTTTTTAAATCCTTTCATAATAGTTTTTTAATCCACTTGTTAATATGACAAAGATACAAGTTTTCTTCATTGCTTCGTATCTTACAATGCTTTTGACGGTTCTAATAAACTTTCTGTAAAACTTACCATTAAAAATCGTACGAATCCATACTCCAAATTCGAATTATCGACCGAATGTTTCCAAAAATCGATTATGAATGTTTGTGAAACCTTCACAATGAATTGTTTCATAAATTTTTAAATCATCCTTCAACAAACACACATAATTATAATTCTTAGATTTCCTTTCTGTGTTTTTTTTTTTTTCTCTAAGCAATCTCTCACTTGAGCAGAATATTTTGTTTACTTTGAACCCATTTCAAATAGCATTCAAAGACTTAAAAGCAGCTTAAGTATTGACCGAAAACAAACATTTTTCACTCAAACGCACTTTTTTCCAATGTTTCACAGAAAAACCACTCACTATCGTTAGTCATCGTCGTAGTAGTAGTCAGTGAAGCGTTAGATGTTTCAACAACTGATGCGAAAAATACAATCTATTCGATGACTGACAGATGTGTTCATGGCTTTTATCGTTAATAAATGACTTCATTTATTTGTTGATGTTTAATTTCATGATTTATTCAAACTTAATCATTAAAAGATACTTTGTTCAATTATGAAAAGCAAAATTTATAATTTTATGTAATCTAATTTTATTAACATTTCCACTAATGATGGTTGGAAAGAAGAGTTCTATGGAAATAAATGAATTATTATTAATCGGTACCTACATATGCTGTAAAGATGTTCTATGACAGGGGTTGGCAACCTATGGCACGCGTGCACATGTGGCATACGGTACAATTATTCGTGCAACTCAGCACTGCTCTATAGATTTGTCAATTTTAGAAATGATGGAAGTTAATGAGTTTGTGTAATGGACCTTATTTGACAGACATCTTCAGAATTTTGAACATTTACAAAATTGCGAAAAAATCTGAAAGATACCCTGGAGATAAATTTACAGCCATTTTATAAATTATGGAACGTCATTACAGGAAAGATTTAATTGTTTGACGAGAGAAAATTGCACGCACTCTGCTTTCAACTTTTGGCTCTACATATCAAAGTAAAAAATCATTCTTCATACGAAAAAATTTCGAGTCTGCGAAGAAATTGTCTTACAACTGAATGCTCAGAGGGTCAAATTGAAAATCACAAATTATACCTCTGATTTTACCATACAAAAGCAGAGCGGTGCAAGCACTAGGTTGACATTAACATTTTTATTTATCTTTTTACTTAACTGTAATGAAAGCAAATACTTATATTTTACGCTGTATGTTTCTTATTTTAATAAATATGTTTAAAAATACATAATATGTGTACCATTTTAATTTTTTTTTTTTTTTTTGTTGAAGAAATTATTATATTTTTTATGCTGTTTATTTTTAAGTTAATAAATATCTTTGAAAGATGTAAAAATTAATATAATAAAACTGTAAATCTAAATTATTGACTTAGATTTTCTAATTCTGCTTGCATTATCGAGGAAATCAAATTGTTTCAAATATGTCCTAAGGTGTGGCATTCTGAATCATATTGGTAGATTGGTTTGGCACCAACGGCCTCAATGATCAACGATACGGGGTCCCAAAATGTGTATCTGCAGTCCTACTAACGGGGTTCTTATATTTAAAAAAGGGCCCAGAAGGAATTCTGATACAGGGCCCACTCAGAATCAGCTACGACAGTGTTTCGCACGCCACAGCTCTGAAAGGTTGCAAACCTCTGTTCTATGGCAGGGGTGTCCAACCTAAATGACCTTGCAGGCCAATTCGGAGAAACATTACAGTCTCGCGGGCCGCACATAAAAATATGTACCTTTACATCAGATTTGGAAACAAAAAAGCATTTATTGGGGTGAAAATTTAAAACAGAATGAATTATTATTACTGTTTTCATTATTTTTCATGTATACAGACATAGATAATATAATAATGTTTATATAATATAATAAGGCAATGATCAAATAATGTTTGAAATATTACAGTTGCCATTTTCTTGAAAATTACGTGTTCCTATTGAATTGATCTTTCGTTATTCATTGTTGAGGGTGATAGTGCTTTTGTCATTCGCAAACGATTAAGTATTAATTTTCCATTATCTTCACCGTCCTGGATACTTTTTTAAAACTTTAAGAAACATCTCTGACTGCCTCTTGCTTTTTGGGCACTCCAAACAGAAAAGGAGGAGGAGAAACGATAGTCGCACACACAGAGAATCATGCACCATCCATAGTAAAGGATATGCTTAATGCAATTCGAAATTTGATAAAAAATAATTTATTACATAAGTAAAATCAAAATGTAACTGTTCGATAAATATAAAATCTATTTTAATCTAAAGGACATTTCTATTATCAAAAAGGATTTATCTTAAAACAAGAACAAATAACAGGCAATACATTGTATATATATATATATATATATATATAAATTTCCTCTCAAATAAATTTCAAAATGAAAAAACTTTAAAAGTCTGATATTTAAAAATTTTTAAAAAGAGTCGGCGGGCCGCGTGTTTGACACCCCTGTTCTATGGAATGGGGATTTCGATCTAATAGTTAGACCGAAGTTTTTCACATACTTCATTACACTTATTTAGAAAAAATTTAACTTTGGGGAAAATATCGTTTATATATATATATATTCAATAAAAAACATTTGAAATTATGAACTTCTAAACCTGCCTTCTATTAAAGCTACAAAACTCGAAAAAGGAATTATAGGCATAATGTGAGAGGATTTCGGATGTATAATAACAGGAAATCGAAATTTCACTAATAGTCACACTAAAACTATTTGTCCCTTCTATTTTTAGAATCACGTCTTACTTGTTTTCTTTTTTTAAAAAAAGAAAAATACCCTTTAAAAACATATTCAGATACTTTTTGGTAATTCTAGCTTATTTGATATATTTATTTTTGTTTTCTGTGTAATTTTTATCTTTAATTCCATGTTCTAAAAAACTATATTTTTAGAAAAATTACAATTTATGAAATGGGAAAACTCACAAGATATTTCCTAATTCTGTATAAAATTTCTATAGAAATATGTTTTCCGCATACTATTATTGAGTGCCAGAACTAGGATTTTTAAAATACATGATTCAGAAGTGGATTTATATTTTAGTATGTCAGAAATATCAATATAATATAGAAATTTTAATATATTAGAGATATCAATATATTTTAATATATCAGAGATATCAATATATAATATTTTAATATATCAGAGATATCAATATATAATATTTTAATATATCAGAAAGAAGAGAAATAATATTTTAAAAGAAAACAAGAATAATTGAATAATTATTTCAATGGATAGTAAGTCTGAAAATAATGTAAATTCCTCAAATGTTCTAGTTCTGACTCTTTAGAAAGGTCTGAGCTATATATAAGCAACCTTAATACAATAGAAGCGTTTCCAAAGACAAACAAAAAAAGGAAAGTATTTTAAAAATACGTTGTTTTGTTGTTGTTGTTGTTTTCTTGTTTTTTTTGTTAAAAAAAATATTTAAAAATTTATTCTAATAGTATTTTTAAAAGAATTTTATTTGTATATTCTTATTCAGATGACACTAAATATCAAAAATTATCCATTTATATGTTATTTTAAGTTATAACTCAGAACGTAGTTGGACTTATTAATAAGAATTAAAAAGTAACGAGAAAGCTTTTCCTAAAAAAGAACATATTCACTTTAAAATTAAAAATATTTAAAATTTTATCTATAACTGCCACATATGTTTATCGCTACGAGAAAGCATAAGATGTTTATAAAGAAACGCGAGAGACGTACAATTTTATGTGTATCATTTTAATATTTTTTTTTTTTGTTGAAGAAATTATATTTCATGCTGTTTTTTTTTTAAATTAATAAATATCTTTGAAAGATGTAAAATTAATATATAACAAAACTGTAAATCTAAATTATTGACTTCTATTTTCTAATTCTGCTTGCATTATCGCGGAAATCGAATTGTTTCAAACATGTCCTAATGTGGGCTTTTGAATCATTTTGGGGTAGATTGGCGGCACCAACGGCCTCAATGATCAATGATACTTTTGAAATGTGTATCTGCAGTCCTACTAACAGGGTTCTTATATTTAAAAAAAGAGCCCAGAAGGAATTCTGATACAGGGCCCATTCAGAATCAGCTACACCAGTGTTTCGCACGCCACAGGTAAAAGGTTGTAAACCTCTGTTCTATGGTATGGGGATTTGGAGAAAAGTTTTTCGACCTATTATAGTATACATACTTCACTCGTTACACTTATTTAGAAGAATCTAATACTACGTTAAAAAATTTTTTTTGGGGGAAAATATTATATATATATATATATATATATATATATATATATATATATATATATATAGTAAAAAAAATAAAAGTGAAGAAGTACTAGAACCTACAGTGCTAAACGGAAAAATTTGGAATTCACCAGACACAAAAAAAGAAATACAAAAAAGTTTTTTTGGACTAAACTGGAGACCTATTTTTTTTTCTAAAGCTGTCGCTGAATTAGGCCATGAATTAGGGTTAGAATATTATGGTTTTAAACCCTTTCCCCCGTACAGCAAAAAAATTTCGACATAATAAAAAAAAATAAAACAAAGTTAAAAAAGTTGAATACAACACGTGGAAAAAAAACCTGATAATATATTAAAATGAAGTTAAGAAAAGAGAAAATAATAATTCTCGATATATATTTCCATAAAACATTTGAAATTATAACTTCTAAACCTGCCTTCTATTAAAGCTACAAAACTCGGGGGAAATTTTAAAAGGGATAATGTGAGGGATTTCGAAAATATAAAACCGGGAAAACGAAATTTCATTGTCACACTAAAACTATTTGTCCTTTATTTTAAATCCTTCTTATTTGCTTTCTTTTTTTTTAAAAAAAATAATACCCTTAAAAAAAATATTAAGATACTTTTGGAAATTTAGCTTTCTTGAAAATTTATTTTTTTTTTTTATAATTTTTTTCTTTTTTTAAATTTCCCTGTTCTAAAAAATTTTATTTTAGAAAAAATTACAATTTATGAAATGGGAAAACTCACAAGATATTTCCTAATTCTTTATAAAATTTGGTGGAAATGTTTTCCCTTATTATTGGGGTGCCCGAATTTTGGGTTCGGAAGGGGATTTATATTTTAGTATATCAGAAATATCAATATAATATAGAAATTTTAATATATCAGAGATATCAACATATAATATTTTAATATATCAGAAAGAAGAGAAATAATATTTTAAAAGGAAACAAGAAAATTTGAATAATTATTTCAATGGATAGTAAGTCTGAAAATAATGTAAATTCCTCAAATGTTCTAGTTCTGGCTCTTTAGAAAAGTCTGAGCTATATATAGGCAACCTTATTACAATAGAAGTGTTTAAAAAAAAAAAAAAAGGAAAACATTTTAAAATTACGTGTTTTTTTCCTCGGGTTTTTTTTGTTTTTTTTTGTTAAAAAATATTTAAAAATTTATTCTAATAGTATTTTCAAAACAATTTTATTTGTATATTCTTATTCAGATGACACTAAATATAAAAAATTATTCATTTATATGTTTTTTTAAGTTATAACTCAGAACGTAGTTGGACTTATTAATAAGAATTAAAAAGTAATGAGAAAGCATTTCCTAAAAAGGACATAGTCACTTTAAAATTAAAAATATTTAAAATTTTATCAATAACTGCCACATATGTTAATCCTTCTGAGAAAACATAAGATGTTCTTCGAAATTGTCTGATTCTATAGTAAATATTTATTAAGCAATACTGTTTCCTCTGAATGAATCATATCGATATATGCATTTTTAAATCAAAATTCAAAAGGAAGAAAGCATTGTTTTATTTAAAAAGGATATTGAAAGCAAAAATTTTTAGTTAAATAAATAATTACATCCTATTCATATTTTAGAATTTGTCACTATTATTTGAAAGAATAATATGAGATTTTTAAATGTTAATTTTCGTTTGGAATGGAAAACGGATCCGTCGGAATTTGTTAACTGTTCATTCCAGAATCCAAAGCGAAAACACGGAAGACATCATTACCATTTTTATTTTATTTAACTAGGACAAGCAGTATCACGATGGATGCAGGAGCCAGCATTGCATTGGGAAAAAAGATATATGACGGCGTGTTGCATGGATAATTGTAATAAGAGACTGTTCCAGTATAGATGATGTCACAGCGTTCTTTCTTTGTTTTAAAATAGCTTGCATTTGCATCTATAGCCTTGAACAGTAAAAAGGAGCTGAATTAATTTATCTCATATAAATATATTTACATACCTTGCTGTTTTTGAAAGTGTTTTTGAATGCTTATGGAATTAAGTAAATTGGAGTGAGTGAACGTTTATTAGCATCGTATTATAAGGCTACACCAGGGGTAGGGATGGCGATCTGAGATCGATTAATCGAAGATTCGATTTCTCGGGCCAAAATCGATTTTTTAAATCGATGTTTAGCACTGAATCGATTCAGCGAATCGATATTTCATCCTAGAAAGTCGACATTCGATTTTTTCTGCTTTGGTAAAAACCATAATTTTTTTTACAGTTAGTTGAATGTACTATCTTTAAAACCTGTAATATTACGGTTTTGGCGGTTAAAGTGTTAATTTACTGTCAAGAACAAAAAAATGTATTTATCATCATGTTCACTCAATAGCCATGATGTATATGAGTATCGCTGAATCATCTGTTCCTGTTCTGTGAGCGGCCTTTTTTTCTATTGCCGGCAACCTCGCAAGTGATGAGCTTAACCGCTTGGATCCCAGTAGACTTGACAGACTGTTGTTTTTAAAAAGCTTATATATTAAACATTGGGAACTATAAGCTATATTATCTATTTTCTAAACTTTTTAATGTAACGAACGCATTTAGAAAATAAATGTCTTCCTTTATACCTGATACTCTTTGATATGGTAATAAAAATAATTGTAATTGTCGAATACCCTGAACAAAAAAAATTCCCTGATTTTACTGATAAGAGATCGTTTATTATGGTATCTTTCTTGTTTTCATAAAATGAACTTATATTTACATTGTAAATGCAGACTTGAAAAAAAATTCGATTTTTTAGAAATCGATCTTTTAGACCTCGATTTTTTTGTGAATCGATTCATCAGGTTACGATTCGAATCGATTTAGATCAAAAAGAATCGCCCTCCCTAACCAGGGGCATTGATTGGTGACGGACCTTGTAATTTTGAACTGCAGTCAAGTGACGAGAATGACACTTGAGATGGCACTTCCTAACTTCAACACCATGTCAACATGAGTACATTGAGCCTCAATAGATTAAACGTGCATGAGCCCCTCTTCACAGCAGGTGTTCAGTGGCATCAAGACCTCGACCCACGACTCAGCAACACCGTCCACGAACTCGTGACCATGACCACTAGGCTACTGTGGCCACGCGAAGTAGCGGGGACTCTGGAATTATGTATCAAACAACAGCCAGAATCAAATATTCAGTGTTAACGTTCTTGTTTCTTACTTATTTATATTTACTTCAATGAAAGGTAATGTTTTAAATAAAATTAATGCAATTTAAGTAGTATATTGACATTTCTTTTTTATATTCATTCCTTTATCCTATATACGATTTCTTTTGTACACAACACAGAACAGTGACACATTTTGAAACTTTTATTTGATCACATTTTCCCTTGATTAATTTTTAAAATTGGCAAATTAGCTATGAATTGTATAATTTTTTCTATTGTTTCAATTTAATCTTCGTTCAAGAATCGCATTGAAAAATTTTAAGCGTTTTTCCCGAATTTTACCTTATTTAAATTAGATTTGCTAAAATATTCATAAAAATTCTTTTTATCTTACCATAAGGGAACACACACACACATTTCTGTCTCATATAGGAAAATAATAAAATAATCAATTTGCCCAGTTGAGCATTTGTAAAAAAAAAAAAGTCGTTCTACGTATCTCTAATTTACGTTGCGTCAACAAAGAAAACGCTATGATAACAAACAATTATTTGCGCTTTATGCGAATAATCTATAAAAGTAAAAGATTTTCTCAAAACATTTTCGCCTCTATCACGTAATATCGATCTGAGTTTAGAGAATTCACCGTTAGTCATTTCAGTTTAAGAAAAAAAAGGGGTTGTTTGTTATCAAAAACACGCTTTGCATTTATCAGAATAAAAAACGCCTTTTTCCAAAAGAATAAAAATCGAAACTTCACTCCATCTCAATGGGGCTTTTTACCGGTTCTTCCAGTCTTGCATTTCTTCATGGTCAAAACAGCGAAAAGTTTCTATTCATTTGACTGAAATGCGCGATAGCCTTTTTTATTTTTTGTCTCGCAACGAGAATTAAATGGATTAGTGGAGAGGAAGGAGAGGTGGAGGGGTTATTTGTGTTCCGCTTCTGCTTCTCCGTTGTCACGGTAACCGAGCAAGGATGCGCGCGCATCTATCTGTTCCCCTTTTTCTGTTGGTAAGTGGAAGTGCGAAAAAGGTGGGAATTTCATTTCGCATATGGCAACCGTCAGTCCAACCAATGCCGCGGTAAGTGGTCTAGTTTTCCTTTTTAATGTTGTTTATTGTCGTAGTACAAAAAATACTTTTGTGAGGTTTTTTTTAATTATTTTTTTAAAGTGTAGACAGAATATGAATTTTTAAAAAATGTTCTTGTGAAAATTTTATGTGGAATATAATGTAACATTACATAAAAATTTTAAGGTTATGATGAAAACATTAATTTATTAAATGAAATGTAGCTTATTTTAATTAATTAGTATTTGTTAGCCATGTTTTTATTATAGAATTATAGTACAAAATAAATGACAAATTTTTTATTAATTTTTTTAGGATATTTAAGAAACCAATACATATTCTAGAAACAGGATTTGATTGACATACGTAGTTTTAGGTAGCATTTGTTAGCATTAGATACTTTGCTAGTTCAAAAAGTATTCAATTACTTAAAAATTTCTCAAAATTTTTTTTATTTATTACAAATGTCAATCGGTAAATATCGACCGAATAATTATTATAAATAAATAAACATAAGTAATCATTACGCACAATAGTCAGCAGCAAACTTTTATAGGCATCTCTGATAAATGATGTATAATTATGAGAGAAAAAATTTTTTTCAAAAAAGAGAGAGTATATATTTATAAATACCTATAATGCATTATAAATTTTCAAAAGTTTTAACTTTCTTTTCAAACGATTAACTGCAATTTGTCCCCGGTAATAGCTTTGTTTGACAGAATATATATTCGAATAAAGTAATAGAACTTAGAAACACTTTTTCTAATCTATTGATCTAATTTTTTCCCCCTAAATTCTGTTGCATTTATGTGACGGTATTAAATTAACTTCCCGCCAAAACTAAAAAAAGCTGCTTGCAACAGTCCTCATAGTTTGTGTTATCTGCTGTTGTTGAAGCAGACGACTGGAGAAATTCATTCTAATTATTTGAGGCTCTCCCCACGATATAACTTCGGGAGGACTTATCGATAACCCCGTTCAGCAACCTTCGTTTTTTTTCCTATCAAACTTACTTTGGGGGAATAGAGTTCCGAATTTATGAAAGACTACTACAGTAAAATTAAATTAATCAAGAAAATCGGTCCAAATTATAATTTAAGACTGGCGATTAGAATACATCAAGGAGAGAAAGAGAAATTATATATGTATATACCCAGTCAATACTAAAACCAATTGAGAAGAGATTATGTTTTTTAGTCGTCTGACGTTAAATGTCGTTGTTTTCAATTTCTATTATTATATTCGAATATTAAATAAATTTAAGAAAACAATTATCTATTTAATTGAGAAAGAGAGAATATTTAAGGTATTTAATTAGAAAAAATAATTTAATTAGATTAAGTTTTTCAGCTAATTTTAAAAAATAAAGGATTTTTTGCCGTTATTATATTGTTTTGATGTATTAATTTAATTATTTTTGTTTTTTTCATTGTTTGAATTTTAATTAATTAAAATTAATAATATTCACCAAATAGTAATTGTCACGAACTCGTGGCCAAAGCTGCTCTTATCAAGCTATAAGTTCAAATCCTGGCACCACTTAAAACACACCGTGTTGAAGACTGATGCACATTAAATCTGTTATGGCTCAAAATCCTCACGTTGGTGTGGTATGGAAGCTTGGAGAACCGATATCCTCCTCGTCACTTGACCGGGGTGCAAAATTACGAAGCTCGCTTCAATAGTCTTCATTTTACCTTAAAGTTAATAATCAATTAATCACATGATATTTTTGTCTTTATATCTAACTTATACACAAGAAGTACATTAGTTCAAAAAAAAAATACAATAATAGCATATTTTCTCATTTATGAACGAATTATTGTCGTTCGTATGATAAAAAGAGCTTCATTAAACTTGCACTTTTGAATTTATATACTACCTAAGACTTCTGACTTTTTAGGGTAATTAAAACTTTCTTAGCCAATCGTGTGGATAACATTTCTAAATTTTATACAGTGATTTATTTATACAAACCAACTTACATCTTTAGTAGCTCATCTAAAGAAAAGCAAAGGTTAAATTAAAATATATATGTAAAGTATATATAGTCTTTGTATATAAATGAAAAATCCGAACTAACAGTCACATTTACAAAAGCGTCATCTTGAGTGGTTTACTCAGAAAGACCTTGGTCTCTGGGTGTACATCCATTGAGGAGGTTTTGTTGGCAGGCGAGAGCAATAAACATTGAATTGAATAAGTCTGTTAATTATGGATCCGTTAAAGGTCACATTCTGTTATTTTAAGGACTTGAATTAACAATGAAGATGATTTCGGTTTGTTTCTTTGCCTTAAATGGAAACCGCAAGAGACATTCCTTCGTCCTTTAAGTCCTACAGAAGTGTATTTTTATTTTTAAATATTGTAATTCGCGTTCACTCTAAATTTTAAAACCCAAAACGGATTGTCGTGAATATCTAAGGAATGAGATTGTTTTGAAAACTTTTCCATTGTTATGTTTTATCGTAGCTGCAGTAATGGGCATCTAAAATAATAGGATAATGTTGAATTAAAATTTAATTGGTTTAAAGTAATAAAATAATTGTTTGATTATGTAGTAAAAAATTCGAGAATCAAAATGAGAAATTTTATTGAAGAAAGAACAATTTATTGAACTTCTTCAATAAAATTTAAGAATTTTATTGAACTTTTATTAAGTATAAAAGTGACAAAACTATGAAAGTGACTGAATTGCATACATAAAATTCTCAAACATCTCTATAAATATCACTCAATTGAATAAAATCCTCCAAAAACACAAGAATGTGAGCAAAGTTTTAAATTTCGCATATTTTCTCTTGCAATTTCACAGGTGATATGTTAAAAAAATTTTTTAAAAAATGTCAGATTAAAAATTTGGGACTTACGGGTAATTTTAAACCTTATGAAATGGCTGATGATTTTATGCTGCATTTTTGAACGTCATTATGTTTATTTTATTTTATTGCTCAAAAAATTTCACCCCTTGAAGGGATTTTAGGGGTACAAGTGACGGACTTCTTATTTCAATCATCGATCAAATGATGAGGAGGACGCCAGAGTTTGCATCCCACTTTCCAAACTTCCACACCAAAACAAAATGAAGACTTTGAACCTCGACAGATTTAGTGCGCATTAGGCCCTTCTACACAGCGTGTCTTCAAAGACATTAGGATTTGAATTTCATAGTCAACAGAAACAACGTCGGTCATGACTTCACGACCATAACCATTTGGATTCCGTGACTAAAAAATTATAATGAATGTATTTTGTATTCAGCCAGCATTTAAGACTTGTTTTAACCCCTTAGGTGATATATTTTTTTGCCAAAATGTTCCAAAAAAAGGGCACATTTTTTTATTGCATACAACAAAGCATAACACATAACATGAAATCTGAACTTAAAATATAAATGTTTAACTTGAAATATAAATGAAGTAACAACACTGGATCCAAATATCCATAATCTTATTTCAAGTAAGCAGGAACATCCATCTCACTAGCAATGTATAATGCTAAAAGTTTGATAAACGTAAACCATTTTTTAACTGTTTTGCTTTTACAGTTTTCGTTTATTTGTTTATTTTATTACGGTTTCTTAATAAAGCTTTCGTAATTTAGTTACAATTAATGGTTTCATTTTATTAACTATGTACATTTTATGTGCTCTTAGATCACAATTTTTTTTATAAATATATTTAACACTTAAAAAATCCTGTTAGTGGTCCGCGGGATTTAAATTATGAATTTACTGGTCCTTGAGGTCAAAAAGTTTGCCGAACACTGCTATGAAAAAAATGTTTCATATAACATAAAGATCTTCTCTCATACTTACAAAAAATGTCATGTTCGTACCTCTTTTTCAAACAAGCATTTTGTGAGTATGAGCATATATGTATGCACACACAATTTCAAACATGGTGTAATACTAAGTCTCACATTGGAATGAGGACAGAGATATATCGACTTTAGTTGGATTATTTTTCCATTTACATTTCTTCTCAAGCAACAAATTGCACATTGCATTGCCGATCCCTGTTCCTTCTGAGTCTTTTCAAGAATCTAAATTCCTGCTTTCAATGAAAAATTCCTGCCTTCATCACGAAGAAAATCCTGGATGAAAAGTATGAAAGTACCGTGGACAAACTGCATCTCTTAAAAACATTAGTACTCATAATCTCACTATAAGAATTAAAAATATGAGCAAATAAAAGATTGAAAGAAGAAAACATCAGTGTCCATACAGCGTACGGGTAAACCGATTGTCAGCTTTCGGTAGGGGGTGAGTTAAGGGATTAAACAAGTGTGAATCAAAGATGATTTATTTGCAGGCATACAGTGAATTTTTTAGGACCGAGTTTTTTTTAAATCAAATAATAATAAGAAAAAAAACCCGTTAAGATCTTTGGAAAAAATTTATTTTATCCATTACTCATCTAGAAATTATGCATATGAGAAAGAAATGCATTTATCAACTCCAGAGGAGCTCATAATGAAACTCAAATGAAATTCCTTGAAGGGAAAAAAAAATCTTGGTTGGCTTATAACACATTTAAAATTGCAGTTTCATCACATTTATTCTCAAACAAATAATTTCTACTTCATGACATCTTTTGTTCACCATCAAATAAGTAATCAATGACGCTAATGGGTTTGTTTCGCTCTGTTTAAGAGTGACAGTCAAGCTTAATGCACAGTTGACTCGGATATTTTGAATTTTACGCCAACTGCTTAGTCACAGACATGTGATTCATTTTTTTCTGCAGTTCCTTTGTTTTAAAATTGAAGGATTACTTTAATAGAAATTGCTATATGAAGTCATTACGTTAAAATCGTTTTAGGAACTTTAAAAAAGCACGGATTATTCAAATTGATAAATCAAATAATATTTCAAGTAGATTCATTTGAACTTTAATGACATAGTTTCAGACTATATAAAATTAAGATTGAAATGTATGCAATTTTTTAAATTTTGAAGTTATTAATAGTTAACTTATATATATACTATTTTTTAAATGTTTTTCAAGAAAAAGTTTTAAGACTTTCTAATGAAAGTTTCTAAATATAATACACTCACATATTATATATATATATATTCTTTTTTTCTCTCTCTCTATCTCTCTATCTCTTTTTCTCACACACACGCAAACACACACATGGAGATCCAAATTTCTCTATCTGTTTTAATCGCTCCTCTTTTTCGATGTTATTCTGGAAACTACCTGTTATATTATGCAATTTTTTAAAAATTACGTTGCATTTGATGATTATGATAATGGATTTTCGCGACAGCTTAAATGCATGCGATTGTATGGATTCTATCATGACTACGCAAGAAAAATCTTATATCTTTTGAAAATATCTAGAAGCATTTCTCTTATGTGATGTAGGTCATACACATAAATATAATCATGCACATAGCTCCAAATAAAAGGAACACATCTTTATATTAAAAAAAAAAATTGAGTGATGTCAGTGGCGTAGCGTGGGATTTTGCCGCCTGGACGACCGAAAATTTGCCGCCTCTCTATTTTAACTATTAGTCAAGAAAACTAGTAAAAGTAAAAAAATAAGCAGCTTAAAATTTTTGTTATTGATTAAAAATGCACTTTTCGTGGGTTTTTTTCATAGCAAAATCTTTTATACCATTTTCAATATCAATATGTTGATCATGTTCAATTTGCCGGAATAGCTAAATTTGTTAACCTTAACGTGGACATAGTCAATCTGTGATAATTTTTGATTCATTTTAGCTTAGAGAAGCATCTCTCGCAACTGGCATTACTGATGGCAGATGTTAAAAAAATTCTCAACATTATGACTATGTTTGGAAAACCATCTTCAAGTTTGGACTCAATTATATATTTAAAAAACCCAGAAAGCCGGACCTAATGAGTTCTTTTTTACAGCATGGGTCTGTTGTAGCTACGAAAGCTTGTAGACGAACGCGCTCAAGTTGGAATTCTTTATTAATGTCTTGAGGAGCTTGATCTAAGTTCAGTTCGTCCATGCTTTAAAAAGTATATTTTTGAGCTAGTTTCTGCAACTGTTGGAATCTTTCTAATTTTCAGCCGTTACTCTGTCTATTGAAGAAAACATTGTTCGCTTCAAGTCATCTTCGTACTATACCTGAGCATCTTTACTTCCGTCGCCAAATATATGCTTCCTCCGGATTCGTCTTGGGGGTTTGAAAGAAATTTCAAGCTCGTCACATAAGTTTTTAGCATATATTAAAGTGTCATCCACGAATTCCTCTCGTTTTGCTTCTAATACGGTCTGTAAAGCACGTATTTTTTAGCACAGTGATGGATATTTAGCCCCTCTGTTTGCAAATAATTTTGAGCATCATTGACTTTACACAGTACTGGTTTCCAAAAGCCTAAGTAACATAAAAACGCAACTAATAAACTTCCTGCATCTGAACGAGTATTAAAGCTTTCTATCGTTTCCGTCAGTTTCGTTGCGCGGGCGCGATATGAAGTTAGAAATATTTTTTGAATTTAATATCGTGGTGCTCGCCGCCGCCCCTTTTCATATGCCGCCCGGGGCATGGTCTCTCGGCACCCCCAAGCTACGCCACTGAGTGATGTCTTAGGTCCCACTGAAGGCATTGTAATGGTTCTAATTTAAATTCGAGACAATTTTTTTAAAAAAATTGTCTTGTTTGCTTTTTGTCGAAAAAAACGCCGTTTTTTCTGTTATTTTTGATCTTTAAAACATTTTACTGGGGCATTTGAGATCCATTGGAAAAAAGTTTCTGAAAATGAAGAAGTTTTTAAAAATTTCTTAAATAATTTTAAATACTAAAAATCTGACTATGCATAAAATCTCAGAAATTTTCGAAATAAAGAGGACTCTTATCTCTAACAGTTTTCCAAAGTGTTTTAATTCAACTTCCATTTAACTTTTTTGAAACCGATGTATATGTATAAAAATCTCATCACGTGGTCGCCATCCATTCTTCCCACTATGTGACCATGCCAGAACGGATGGCGACCACCTGCTCCAATGGACTCCACTAGACTCGATGAATACCCGACAGACGACGTCGTCTGTACTGGGAGGATCGGCGTCAAATGGTCAAGAAGCCAAGAACAAGCGTTGTGCATAAATAATAAAAATATTATACAAATCTGTAATCACCATCTCTTCTCTTAGAATCAGTTGTAATCTTGTGTGACTGACATGACTTTTTGACAGTCATGTGGTCCGCGGATCACTACGATTTTATGGATGTGACCCACGGATTATTGTACATTTATTAATTTGGCCCTCGAACATGAAAGGTTTAATACTTTAGGGTATACGACTACGTTCGGAACCGTGATTTTGAAAAAGCGCACAAACGAATAGTTTTTTCTTATACTTGACTCATTAAATTAGAACATTCGTACAAAATCGTTTTAAGAATATTATTACAATAAATTTAGAATATTATTATTACAATTATTACCAGCATTTTTTGGCAAAGAATGACATATATTCAAAAGACATTCTCTTTTTATGGAAACTGCTTCTATAATAATACTATTTTGCCAATATAGACAATTTAGAAGTGGATTTATTAATCTTTAATAAAACAGAGTAGATAAATTTTAAAAAAGGAAAAAAAACACTGATTATTCTTTTGATCGTAACTCTGAAAATACAGTGAGTTTTTCGAAACTTTTAGTTCAGTCTCTGTAGAAAAATCTCAGCTACTTATATAGGAAATATATATATTTTTTTTTTATCATTGAAGCATTTTTCATAAAAGAATGTTTTGAAAATATGTCATTCCTTCTCTATTTAGTTCTTTATTTTTTCCCCAAAATGGCATTTAAATAACTTTATATTGTAATCATATTCTTAAAGCAATTTTATATATAGCAGGAAAAAAATCACACTAAATATCAAAAAAGTTACTCATTTATAAGCTTTTACAAATCCGTTTCAGAATGTAGTCGGATAACTTAACATAGCATATTTATTGAGATATTCTTTCTGGAATACTTCCTTTTAATTCCCTAGAATACATTTTTAAATACTTTTCCTGAACTACAAAACAAATTTTTCAATACCTTTCCTGAACAACAAAACAAATTTTTAAATACTTCTCTTGAACTACAAAACGAATTAGTAAATACTTTTCCTGAACTACAAAACAAATTATTAAATACTTTTCCTGAACAACAAAACAAATTTTTAAATACTTTTTCTGAACTACAAAACAAATTTTTAAATACTTTTCCTGAACTACAAAACAAATTTTTAAGTACTTTTCCTGAACTGCAAAACAGATATTTTAAGTTTTATAAAAGCATTTATTTTTATATTAAATATTTTTATATTGTTTCAATTTTTTCTTTAAAATACATTTTAATAAATATCAAACTATGCGATACAACAAAAACATGCAAATTACTTCCTTTAATACTTCCAATATGCAAAAACATTTACTTAAGTTATTACTTCCAAGCTCGAATATAATTACCTTCTCAAAGCATTACATTTATTTAAACTAATTCTTTAACTACAAACCAGTTAACATATACATATAAGCTACAGACATTTATTCATTTCCCAAGAACAAAGACGTTTGCACACTGTTTGTCAGGTCAATTTCAGATCAAATCCCTTGTTCGACCTGCTTTGTTCTATATAGTCTTTCTTTTTCCCAACTCTTCACTGGATTATTCATTTATTCCTGGAAAAGGATGAAATATTGTTCTATGAAAAGGAACAATAGTTCTGTATCACGGTCACGTACTTCGTTACATGTCGTGTGGGTTAACGACACCAGTAATGTTCTGAAATAGTAATGCTCCCGGAAATTCGTGGGGATTCGGCGTGACAATTTTGAGCAATTTGTGTTTTCTCGGAAAAAATACTTATAAAAGCCAATTTTGTCAGTGAGTATCATTATGAGAGCCTTTAAACCCTAAGAACAATGTTTTTCACATTCGTGATTTTGTTCATTGATTCATTCGTAATGACAGTATTTATTGTTTAGTAAGCATGGATATTTTTTTCGAACAGACAGAGAATAGCTGACCGCTTAACTTTGTTGTGCATTTGCCTTTTTTTAAGAAATAACTGAACGTATACTGTAATAGTGTTCAAAGTATTAGTGATATTATCTTACCAGTAATTTTGCCCTGTGCATTAAGTTAAAATTTATATGTTGAAGATTTCTTTCGAAATTTTTTTTGTGAATTCTGATAAAAGTAAAATGTTTCCCCATACTTCTATACTTCTTTTCCTTCTTTTGTTCGTAGTAGAATACAAGATATGATAGAACTTTGGTCCTATTTTACTTAAAAAGTATCTTTAAATAATAATAAAAAAAATGGTTAAGGTTATTTTTGAAACTCGAAATTCGTGACTTCTGATTATTAATGCATGGAAAATGTGATTCACATAGAATTTCCTAACACGTTCATATCTTGACATTTACATCATTTTTTGACATGCGCATATTTTACGCCGTACTTTTTTCACTAGTCTTTGTGTGAGCTGGTTTCTAAGGAAATAAATAAACAAAAAGATTACGGAAGCAGTTTTCTTTTTAAATTCGGACACGTCCAACAAAATGATGAATGCATAAAAAAATATATATAACTGCCAAAATTAAATAAAAAAATATGAATGTTTTTAACACAAAGATTAATTTTTACAGTGCGTTAATAAATTATAAGACCACACTTATTTTAAAAATTACATGTGTTGTAAATTAAGGTTTCAATTATAACTAAAAAACTCGAAATATGACATATTTCTTATAGTTTGGTTTCAGTAATTTGGAATAACGAAATAACTGATTAAATAATTGTTGTTGTTGGTAATGTCAAAGTCAGATCGAGGCCCACGAAATTCATTATGGCACAAAGGGCTAGATTGTACTCCTATCGTTAGCCGTAGCTTTGAGCACCTTGCAAGTGATACCACGTTTTGGCTCGTTTTCACTCCAATTTTGAAGGAGAACTTCTTTGGAATGATCAGGAGCCTTCCATCACTTTTCCCCTTCCTCCAAACTCATGAAAGGATTTGCAGCTCGATGGCTATTTAGAGTACCCCCATGCTACGAAGGAACAAAGAATTGACAAACATTCATGACTTCTCCAGGATTCGAGCCCAAGCCACTACGGTACAGTATCCAGCTTCGCTAACCACTTTACTGGATGGGTGGATGAATAAATTAGATACTCAAACTCAGTAGCGCAACAACCCATGAGAGCCAGGGCCTACTGTGCTCATCCCAATATACGTAATCATTGGGTGCTGAGGGGCATGAGCAGATGTCCCGATCAGGTGGTCAGTCTGAAGCGAGATTCCCAGTGTTTTAAGTCCCTAAGTAATCTTGGTACTCATTTATCGACCCACTGCAGTAGGGATGAAAGACTGAGTCGACCTTGCTGAGACCGGGAATAGAACCCGGACCCTGGTGGATACGCTACCACTCGACCACTGGGCCTTCTAAATTAGACAAATAATCAGAAATAAAAAAGAAAGACACACTATTAACAAATTGTAAGATGGCTTGTTAAAAAGGGGAGGGGGTATGAAAATTAATATGATATATAAATATAGTTAATATGATGCATAAATATAATAGTCCTTCATGTATAAAATTAATATGTAAATGACCAGGTGGTCAAGTTCAACCGGGCAGAAATATTGCGCCATTCCTTTACAATGGCTACTTTCATTTTATTGGCAAATGAGAACTGTTTATTGTTAAGTATAAATGTCATGAGATAATACAAACCAAAAGTTTTCTATGAGGTTTAAGTTTGTGTGGACCGCACACACACACATTTTAAATTTATATATATACATATAAACTGAAAAGTTTCTAAAATCTTTGGTTACAAACAAGATATTACTTACGTGACGGGGCTGGGGCTCTGACTACCCCACAGCAGGCCTCTACGCCTCCTTATATTTAGCTCACCGATCCTTCCACTGTGTAAGACATTTCTGGGAAGCTAAGTTTGGAATGATGTTCATTTCCTTCGTCATGTTCTGCATTATCTGTTTTCACACTCTCAAAAGGGGATCTTTTCAAATAAACCCCCCTTCGATTTCAGAAACCGTAAAAGTCAGTTTCTTGAAAGTAAAGAGCCTGGGGAAACGATTGAATTCTATGTTTTCTGAAGAAGACCGAAGTTTTTTCTGTTCTGTCGACAGAATCTTCAGCACAAATTTCGCAGCATTTCGCGTATTTTTAAATCATAGGGCAAAACTGCTAGCAAGGAATCTTTACCGATCTCAACCACACGCCCACACTTTTCCGTTTTCAAACCATTCTTGGGTGGATTAAGATTTAAGGCAAAAAGAATTGTCCTGTCTAGCAGTATTAAATAAAGGCCCAAAATGGTATGAGATAATCATATGCCCCTGCTAAGCTCATATACCTCAAAATTATCTGTAAATTACACAGTTCCTCATGATTAAAGATACTTTAACTATAACTGATTGTAAACTACTTAAGCCTTCTTTCGGTTTTACTTCCTCAAGTTATTCACCCATTATTCTATGACAAGGCATTTTTAATTCATTTCAATATTTCATCTCGTTGTTTGTTTCAATAATTTTAATGTTTTCTTCATTTTCATACATGTTATCTATCAGTTTTTGGCTTTAGAATCTTTCAAACTATGACGCGTGGAAAATTTTACAAATGCGTTTCGAAAATTCGTGAGTTGAAAAACCTTTTTTAATTGATAGTTCATAGATTTGTCAATCGTACCGCGTTGACAAAATTCTTTTTCGTCCAGGTCATTTTATTTTGCTTTGAATCATGTTTTATAATTATTACGTAGTGGATAACAGTTTATACAATGCTTCATTAGCTTAGCAGTTGTGTTTTGGATTTATCAGCACCCATATAAAATAAAAATTTTCTCACTTCGCATTCAAATAACTTTTTATTCCACAACATCTACAAGTAAATAATGAATAGTACAATAAGAAACCGCCTCTTTGATCCTCAGGTAATGTTTTCACTAAATACTTGAGTATGCGTTTGTAATGATTCTGATGTGATTTATAATATGCTAATTTTCCTGGAAGTTTTTGTAATTTTTTAATGTATCCGACTATATGCATTCGAAGCTGGGATTTTTAAAAAGTGTGTAAATAAAATATATACATTTTTTATATTTAGTATCACTTGAATTAGAGTACATATATGAAATTCTTTTGATAATATTATCATAAAAACAAATTATTTCAATGCAATTTTTTGGCAAAAAAAAAAAAATGAAGAATGAATGACATGTTTATGAAAAATGCTTCTATAATAATAATATTTTTCTTATATATGGCTAAGACCTTTCTACACATCCTGAACTAGGATTTTTGAGTTATATAATTTAAAAGTGTGTTGATTCATATTTTAATATATCATAATAGTAAATTAAATAAAAAACACCAGTTAATATTTCATTTGATAGTAATTATGATAATAATGTGAATTTTTCAAAACTCCTAGTTCAGAAGAGAAGTTTTAAGTATATATAAGCGAAACATTATTATTATAGAAACATTTTCCATAAAAGGAGAATATTTTTAAAATACATCTTTCGTTCTTCTATTTTTTCCAAAATAATTACATTCAAATTTTTTTTTCTGTAGAAATATTCTAAAGATAATTTTATATGTATATTTTAGTTCAGGTGACACTAAATATAAAACAGGACCCAAAAATGACACTTTATTTTCAGAAAAATGAGTTAATTTTTAATAAAATTTAAGTTGCATGAATTTTTAAAGTGCAAATTAGTATAGTAAGTGCGTACTATAAATTTTAAATAAATGCATCCCGGCATTCAGGTTCATTTCAGAAATAAACTAATTCATTGGGTCTATTATTCCATGTTGCGATGTCTTAGAGAAATAAATATATTTCCCAGAAAAGATATACCATCATTTTCGAAAGACAAATTTCTTTACCCTGTATCGACTTGAAATCAAATATCTTATCTTATAATAATTAATTAGAGTTTCATTTTTCGTTGAATCATGATTATTTTTAAAAAATGCTGAAAGGAATAAAAAGGATACTGTAAATAAAGTTTTATAGAACACAGTGGCTAAAATTTGGTGTATGCCTTCCCCCCACAAGTCCGGGTTCAAATCCCGGGCTGGGCAAGTTTGACTCAGCCTTTCATCCCTTCATTGGGTCGATGAATGAATACCATGCTTGCTTGGGAACTAAACATTGGGGGGTTTTCGCCGCAGACTGACCACCTGATCGAAACATCTGCTCTTCCACCTCAGCACAAACCCCGCAAACTGAAATTGGCGCAGTAGGCCTTGGTCCTCTTGGGCTGTTGTGTCGTTTAGTTTAGTTTAAGATTTTATTAAATAATATAATAATTATAATCATTCCGTTAACAAAATTTTTAAAATTATTCTCGGTTATATAATCGAGAAATAAAATTGGAGATAATTCTAAACGCATACGAAATATTACTCAAAATTCTTAAATTCACCTTACATATGTAAGGTTAATTTAAGAATTTTAAGCGTACATAGCATGGAAATGTACGTTATATTTGACGTGAAAATGCTCTGATAAAAACATCTTATTTCACATTCATGTTTTCAAAAATAAAAACTAATATTTAATGCATATGAACATATTTCTTTATATTTTGCACTATTTCTTCTACAGAGCGAAAAATGTGATGACGTAGGATATGTTGATTTCTGGTGTTTTTTTAAAGCATTCAATATTCGTGAACTCCTGAATAAATGGCACCTAATGTTTTCCATAAAGATTAGGACAGTGGGTTAAACAGGATGCATTGCATAAATCTTGAACATTTCGCAGAAGTATTATGGAAATGTTTATTCAATTCTACCTGCTTCCGGAGAAGGAGTTTTATGCGTTATAAAAGCCATGACTTACTTGATTTTATCATGACAGTTCTTTTTGACATTCATCGTAATAACCGTTACAAAAACGTAAACATTTCCTCTCAAGTTTTAGATATCCCAAATTTTTTGGAAAATTTAGATATTTGAAAAATTTAAAATTTAAATTGATAAAAGAAGAAGAAATTTGGTTACCCACTACGCTCGGAACCGTGTTTTTAAAAAGACATTTTGGGTTTAATTTTTTCTTCCAGTTGGGTCCCCGGGGTTAAATTACGTAAAAAAATTTTTTTAAGGATTTTTTACAAAAAATTTTTAAAATAAATTTTTTTGGAAAAAAAAACCCAAAAACCCTTTTCCAAAATGTTTTTCTTTTTTGAAAACATGGTTCTATTGTATTAATATTTTTTCTTTCAGCCCCTCTGTACAGAGGCTCAACTATGATGTTTAAAAAATTCAAATTATTTTCAGGTTAAAACCCCTTTTGAAAAATTTATCGGCGTATTTTTTTTAAAAATTTCTCCCTTCTGTTTTCGTAAAAAAAGGGAAAAAACCAAACAAGTTATGCATTTAAAAAAATTTGGTTGACCCTTTCCCAGGGGTTTCGTTTGAAAAAGGGCAAAATATTAATAAAATAGAAGCTTTTTTCAAAAAGGAACTTTTGGGTTTTTTTTCAAAGGTTCATTTTTTAAAAAATTTTTTTTTTAAATTTTTTTTTTGCCAAAATTTCCAAAAACCCTTAACCTTACCCCCAATTTAAAGGGACACTAAAAAACAAAATAATCCTTTTTTCCTTTTGGAAATAGGCCCCGGGCCCGGGAACAAAAACCAAACCCCGGGCAACTTTGTTTCGATAACCCATATGGGGTTAAACATTAGTTCAATTATACTTCTAAAAAAGTATACTTAAAAAGAAAATAAAATTGAAATTTTATGTAAAAGTTCAGATTGCAATTTAATTTTTTTTTGGGGACTTTTTTCATTTAATAACAATCTAACAAAACAACAACCAAAAATATTTTTTTTTTTTTTTAGTAATGATATAAAAAACCCAAAATTTTATTTGAAACGTTGTATAACAAAAAAATTTTTTATGAGATAAAAATTAATTTTTTCCCTCTAATTAAACCATTTAAAATATATGTTAGCAAATGCTCTCTAAGTACCCCTTTATTTTTAAATTGATTCTTGAATTTTTTACTTAAAGGGAAATTTAAAGTTTTGCATTTTTAAAAGCAACGTTTTTTCCTCGGGGTATCCGGTTATGGTTTAATTTTGAGAAAGAAGAAAATACAAAAATAATTCTTGATTTCTGATTGTCGTTTCTGTATATGTGTAATATCGTTTGGAATATTTTAATAACTGGAAATTACTGGACTATTCATTTGACCCTGAAACCCCGGGTAAAACTTCCCGGTAAATCTCCATTGCGCATGCAAAAAAAGTACCCTTTGGAAAAAAAAGAATGAATAATTTCATTTTTCCCACATATTCCGGCGTATAACGGGTCCTTTTGCGCACAAAATAAAATCGAAACTTACAGGATTAAATTTATACAACGGATATAAAAATGAGAGCTTTAAAAAATAAAGAGAAGACGAGCATATTGAAAAAAGATTTTTTACATTCCAAATACCGTGTTCATGTCTAAAAAAAATTTTCGAAAACCTTTTTAGGGTTCCAATTTTTTTTAACATGAAAAAATTTTTCATTTTCGTTTTCGATATTTTATGCATATTTTTTAAATTCGGTTTCATGTTACTCTTATCCATGAATAAAACCTCTTCCATTTCATCTAAAATATTGTTAAAATATACCCCAAAATCCTTTTTAAAGATTTTTTAAATTTTGAGGTTTTCACATTTCATACCATGCTTTTATTATCCACTCACATACTATATATAGACTTCAAAAGATAAGAGCATTGCACGTGAACATGTCAGTTTTTTTTGTAAAAACAGATGGGCGTTATATGGCGAAAAGAGAGCATAAAATTTAAAAAAAAGGCAACTTGAAAGCATAGGTGGGCGTAATACGCCAAAATAAACTGTATGTCATGCGCATCTGTAACTTCGTTAGATTCTATTATAGTATTTTCTAATATAGTGAAATAAGTTAATTTTCCGACAGCCGGCCGGGGTTTTTAAAAAATAAATGAATAATTTTTATGATATTTAGTGTCACTCAGATTAAAAATAAACATAAAAAATTGTTTTAAAAACATTTTTACAAAAAAATTTAAATACAATATTTTGGCAAAAAATGAACTTAGAATAATCTTTTTTCAAAATGTTCTTCTTTTGTGAAAAATGCTTCTATTATAATAATATTTTGTCTGTACATAGCTCAGACCTCTGTACAGGGGCACAGATATTATTTTTGAAAAATTCACATTATTTTCAGAGTTACAACCATTCAAATAATTATCGGCGTTTTTTTCTTAAAATTTCTTCCCTCTGTTGTCGTAAAACATGGATAAACACGCTTCTAAGTTATATATTTCAAAACTTCTAGTGGAGCCTCTGAACAGAGGTCTGAGCTATATACAGGCGAAATATTATTATAATAGAAGCCTTTTTCACAAAAGGAGAACATTTTGAAAGTGGGTCATTCTATGTTTTTTTAGTCAAAATAGTGTACTTAAATAATTTTTTATTGTAATACTAGTCTTAAAACAATTTTATATACATTTAATCCAGTGACACTCAATATCATAAATATTATCCATTTTATACGCCCCTTTGCAAAATCACGGTTCCGAACGTAGTCGGATACCTTAATTTACAACAGTATTATTGGACTGCCGTACTGTACCATCGAAAGAATTCATTGCAGTAGATGATGATAATGTATATATAGAACTAATTTTGGCATACAACGACATTTTGGAGTTCGTTCAAAGCTCAGGAAATATTGATACAGATTCCGACGACGAAAATGAAATGAATAACGCAGCTCCTGTTCACACGTCATCGAAAATGAGGAATATCATGCAAAGTATGCGCAGTTATTTCGATGCACATTTCAATGGTGGAAATGAATAAAAACAAATGTACGACATCGGATAATTTGTTGACAATTTGATGCTAAAAAGGAAAATGTAAAGAAAAATATCAGATTATTTTCCCAAAACTCTTGTGAATGTTTTTGCTTCATTGGTTTTTTTAAAGTACATGCATATATCTATGTAAATAGAATGTACTATAATAAACTTAATTTTGTTTAATATATGTTTCTTTTTCATTATCCTCTAATGTGAAAAATTTTTCAGTTCCTTCAATTTCGTGGAAAACGATTTTCAATGTATTTCATGACAAATCGAAAATTACCAAAAACAAATGGAAATTATAGAAAACATTTTCAGTTTAGCTTTATGAAAGTTCTTTTATACCTCATAATTTGTGGTGTTTGGGAATAAGAACGAATGTGTGCGTATTAAATGGGTTATTTTACTACGAGATAATTCATTTTTACTCAATCGAGCAAACGCAGTGCTTCTCAAAGTTTCAATATTCACGACCCAATATTCAATCATGATTTTCATCGCGCTCCCCTCATACAATAAGAATATATTGAATTCAATAATACAACGGTTTGATGCTTTAAAAACTACGATACGACTTTAAACTGTAAAATTGTGGCTATAAACATCTCAACATTAAAAGCATTAATTTTACCTGACGTAAATATACCTCTTTCCGATCTTTTCACCGTACACTGTTATACATAAAAATTTTCAAATGTTTTGGAATTCATTAAAGGAGCCTTGACAATGTTTGCAGAAGAGTTTACTTATTTCAGATTATTTCCCCTTCTTTATTCTCCTCCCCTTCCCAATAAAAATCTTATACGCGCCTACGTGGGGAAACATTTAGCTTTGGGTAGCTAATAACATAACTTTTTATTTGGCAGTTAAAGGGAGTTTTTTAAACCGTACAAATTATCAAGATAAGTGTTACTTTTGTATATAATTTTATGTATGACAGTCCCATGGGGTGACTGAGTATTAAACTTGATTTGTAAGGTATCCAGCTGCCTAATATCATGATTTTTTTCAAAAATTGACAAATTTGTTTTATGATTTCATGTTGCTTAGACCATCTTATTAGCTTAATAAAAATACCAAGCTTTTTGTTTCCATTCACTAGAACAAAAAGCCTAGAATGTTGCACAACTAAAGAAGATGCCATAACTTTTACACAAGATGTCAAATTTTAAATGCGTTTTACTCGAAATGTGTTTGTTTTTCGAAAAACTCAAACGCGGACAGCGATTATCAAAAAGAAGTTTTGAAAATAATTTAATGAAACTTTTTTTGTAAATGTTTTTGTATAATAGTAGAAGTGTTTGTTTTCAGATCTATAACAATTACTGTATTATTCCAAAATTTCAGTCCTATATGGCGAATATAATCACTGTTTTTAAGCAATTTCATATAGTCACTAAGATAGGGGCTCTAGTTTTTGTAAAATTAAAATATCTATGCATATGAAAGGTCATTTCAAACCTGAATAACAAAGTAACTTATTAAAATTAGAAAAAGAGGTAGAAATTTGTTCCAGAAAAATTTTTGTACAGAGCCGGGCCCCGTTTATGTAATTTTTGTATATTTTTACCAGTTTTTTTCCCATTTTAATAATAATAAATTGACCTGTTTTCAATTTTACAATTTTGCTTAAAATAGCCACTAAATAAACCTAAAATCACAAAAAATCCCCATATCTTCATTTTTCAAAAAAGTTGTCGCAAGTAGTCGCATACCTTAACTTAGTATTGTTAAGTTAAATATAAAATACATTGTGTAGTACTGACACATTTATAAGAGTGTAATATATCAATGTAAATATGTATTTTTTTTATTATGTCAGAATGCAATTTGGTTGTTTATTTTCAGTAAATTAATTTTATTAAATAATCTTCTGTTTTCGAATTTTCAATAGGTTCACGCGCGCCCCTCATTAGGTTGTCACGCCCCTCAAGGGAGGCGCGCCCCACAGTTTGAGAAACACGCTGAACAAACATTTCCCTTAATACTTCTCATCACTATTGTGTACTACACAAAATGTTCTTCAAAACAATTCGCGACCACTTGCCCGATCTCTGCTCCTGTATAATTAACATATGTAAATGACCAAAGGCTACTGGGAATGGTTTTGATCACGCAATGGGCAGAAATCATTAGCCGGGTGGAGGCCGCTTGGTCACCCGCGACATTATGGGCTCGGTGCGTGAGACAACACAGCCAATAGCACTCCTTCTATCATCCCCAGGCCGCTTAAGATTGACCAAGACAGACCCTATTGATGAATGAAATCGATCACCCGCCGGCGCGTTGCGGAAGTGTATGCTGTTTTCAAAGAGGTAAGGAAAAGAGGTATTTCGGTTAATGGATTTTAGCCTAGAAAAGGTGTTTTGATTTTCTCTGAGCGTGTGCTCAAAGTAAAGTAATTGGCAACGGAAGTTTTCTTGCACGGGGTGACTGCTCACGAAAAAAGCGGAAGAATAATGCAGAGTTTTATAAAGATATTTCTTTCGTGTGATAACGGGAAAAAGAATCTTCTCGTGTACTTAAATAGTTTAGAATTTTTTTCGAATTTTGAAACTATTCATTTTCAGATTATAAGGAAAAAAAACAAATATTTCCTTTTTGATAACTTCTTTTTTCCTAACCTACATAAACTTAAATAAGTGAATATAGCAATATGTAGTTTTTCCTTGTTTATTATGGAATTTTATTTATTTGTAATGTATAGATTCATATTGGTTTGCAGTAAAAATTATTTTACATTTTCTAATTAAAGATTTGGGATGAAAATATTTATGCTTTAGTTGTCTTTGAGTGTTTATATTGTGAAATATATATTGTGTTAATTGTATTAAGTATTAAATTAGTTTTGAATCTTTCTTTTCCAATCTTTTTTTGCACTATAAACTTTAGTTGAAAATATATTTTGAACGCTGTAAATTTATATCAGTATTCAATTCCTTCAAAATTACTGTTCCTTCATTCCTTCAAAACGTCAACACCGCCAACTTTACTTTAGCATTCATCTCATATAGAACTAGTTTCATCACTTAATTATAAGCAATTTCTCTTAAATTATGAATTTACTGTAAAAAAATTTAAGCCTACATTTTTTTTTATTTTCACGTTTACAATATTGTCACATTACATATATGAGCCAAGTTTGAGGTGAACAATTTACTAGTTCAAGAATTAAGGGAAAAAATTCACTAAATTCTTTATTGAATATTTTCACACTTTATTGATGATGTTGTCTTGTGTTGCCTATTTTTTCCAACCGCTACTGTGTTTATATACAGCAGGATTTCTTTTATTTTTTTGAAAATATTTGTAATCGGTTTTATTTTCAAAAAATTACACTCAGTATCTAACTTTTATCCATTTCAAAGTTTTTATTTAATCGATATGTAAATTATTGTTCTTTGCAGAACGGCACAGGAGAAAATGCGGGCAAAAGGACGAATTCATCAATTTGTGGATGCCAATGTTTACGCTACCGAAGCTACGGCGCAGGGGTTGTTTGGATGTCGCTCTGTTGACAGCCAATGCATTAACTCAAATATCTTTTACAAGTTGGTAAAGAGCACGAATTTTATTATGTTATGATGACTCTTATTAGTCTCTCTATCATTCTGCAGGTAATATTTCCTTTTGATTCTCCTTATTCTAATACTTAATTTGTTCTTTTTAAAATCTGCACCTTCTTGTAGTAGTTGTTTTATTTAGCAGTTGTCTACTTCTAAACAAACATGCTTAGAATTAATTATATGTCAAACGATCTTATTTTATCTTTGTCTTAAATGTATTATTGTGTATTATTATTCATGCAGTATATATATATATATCACTTAAAAACAAAATTACCTACTTAATTACTAAAAATAAATGTGTATCCTTTTGATAGTATTTTATAAAAGTTTCTTTTACAAACATTTTTATGTACCAAATGAAACGCAAACAGATAAATAGATGCTTTTGTTCCAATTCTTGAAATCATTTGGGATATTTTTTTATTAATCTGTGTAAAATTCTTCGAAAGTAATATTATGGCATTGTTTTAAAAATGTATTTATATTAAAATGTACTCATTAATCAATTTTAGAGAGCTTTAATATTTATTCGTTAATTTTTTTTTAAATTCCTTTCATGACTGTTTAATAATAAAAAGTAGATTTATTTGCAGAGTAAAAATTTAAATTTCAATTACGGTATCACAGCTATTTAATATTTGAATGAAATAAAAAGGAATAAATATAATTTTATTTATTTATTTACTTACATTATAATTGGCACATTCAATGCATGAAACATAGTAAATGGGATGAATTAGATTTTTTTTATATTGTTTATTCTAATAATTGGATTAAGATAAATATTCCAACCATGAAATATTGATTTTTTTAGTATGTATCATAAATGCTCAAATGTTCTATGAATCTAAATATTATAATACGAAAATCGTTTTCGTGTTATGTTTAAGGATAGGACTTTAAAAATTGGAAAATTCCTTGGGTTGAAATAACGCTCCAAAATTAATGTTGGATTTTGACTTCTATATTTTAAACAGACCAGCGTATTTTATAATACAACTCAATTTTATCTCAGTTAATCCATTTCTTTTTTCTAATATAAAATATATTCCATGTTTCGTCTCCCAAATGGTAATGCTTTACACTTTAAATGAAAAATTGTTAATGAAATATTTTGAAATTTTAAAAACGCTGTATGTGATTTCAACTTTGACTATTGAGACAGTTTGCTGTTTGAAAATGTGTTTCAAAAGTAGCGTTAAGAAACACTTCTTTTCGAAAAATGTTTTGTCTCAAAATATTTCCTTAGTACTTCAACAGGATCTTAAAACCTACCCGGTTCTCTTTCAATCTATTCACATCAATTACTCCATATAAGCTGCACAGTACACCGTCATTTCTTATAATATTTAATTTTGATACAACACTTCACACATTAAAAAGGGGGACCGTAAAAGGCACGAATTCAATTGTAAAATCGGTCAAAAAAAAAATTAAACCTAATTTTTTAGCCTAAATTATGATTTGTATGTTTTCAAAATCTCTCAAATTCGAAAGCTCTAAGTTTAAAAAAACATAGAGAGTTATGATAGCATGTTGTTTTCTTCATCTGATGTAAAATCAAAACTTTAAACTGACTTATCTCTGAACGATAACATAACTAGTTTGTCTTAGTTTAAAATTCTAAGGTGTTTTTTTTTATAATTATGCCAAATGCTTTAATATTTAATTCAACTATTGCTAATAATACTTATAACCGAAGTTGGTATGCATTTTTGAATCAAAGCAATACTTATTATTTTTTAAATAATTGAATTTAGAATCTATACATTTTTTTAGGAATTTTCTAAAAACATTCATAAAAAAAAGTATTTTACAAACAACAATCATGTTATTACAAAACCCATAACAACTTTTGTTGTACATAGTTTTATGTACCTGTGAATCATATTTCATGTATGTACATAACTTCTTGTAGGAGGAGTAACATTTTAAAATCACTTCATAGATTTTTTTCCTTAAAAAAATTAAATAGTTTGATTTTTATGAACTTTTGAACACAAAAATTCTGTTTTACATAATACATACACACAAGGGGCAACCAAAACAATTTTGGAAATCACTAAATCAAAAATTTTTGTGTAAATTGTATCATGTCCCCTTCACAAAAAACACACAGAATAAGACTTGAAAGCGCTTAAAATACGAATTCTACTCAAGCCGTTCAAAATGTGGAAGCTTCTCGAAAACGAAGAATTCCCGTTCACAATAACTCTCAGTCCATTCATTTCAATTCTTGCTTTCCCATTAGATAGCTTTTTCTTAAGTAGGTCAAGCTCTTATACATTTTGAGAAGACAGCCTTAAGAAATTTGTAGTTAGTTCAGAAGTTTGTATGTTTATTAAGCAACTAGTAAACAATTTTTTCCATCTATCTTTTTGAAATTCTACAATGAAATCTGACTTAATTTGCGTTCTTTCTCTATTTTGTGCTTCAAATTTTCAAAAACGGTGCTACGTAATTAACCATAAATGCATGGGTTTTGTTTCGAATTTCAAATAATCGATTTTTATAGGAATGTAGTCATGGGTTACGTAAAAAAATAATTTTAAAAAAATATCCAGGCAATAATATTATTTATTTTGAAAAATTTGGTATGCAGACTTTAGGCAACATGCAATTTTTCCCGAAAATCTGGCATCAATCAATAAAAATTTTCAATACAACCTCAAACATTGATAGCTCACCTGACAAGAAATGTGGTGTAGTACTTAAGTTAAAATCAATCACTCATTTATAGGAAACATCTTTCTAATGAACATACTGTACTTTCTCACCCTCCACATTCAAATGCCAAAAAACTCGCACGCCAAAAATAATTTCAGTTTTAACCGCATGATTTGTGTCTACGGTTATAAACGTGCATTCGGAAACGCACTCTCAGGTTTTTGAATAAATTAAAAGGGACTGGATCACGGGTGCTCGACCTTTTTTTCCCGCCGGATCGCGTAAATATGGCAGATATTTCATGCTGGCCGCAACGTGAGAACTAATGGCAAAAACACTATAAGACCAAAGCAATATTGGACACTTAAAATGTAAAAAAAAAAAAGATCAAAATATTAAAACTAACATTTTTGGTTTTTAATACTATATTAATCTCTATAAAACACATATAATAAATTCTCTTCGTTTTTATGCATTTTTGACTGAGTTATAGGGTAGTTTCGGTTCCCTTTATTCATGACCATACAAACAAAACTGTCAAGCCGTTTGATAATATTTGATTGTTTTTTCTTTTGCCAGAGACTCTCTTATTTTTATTTCAAGCATTAATTTATCAAATGTAGAATGGCTGCAAAGAGGAGTTTTGACTGAGTTCAAGACTGAAATCAGTATTATTTGTTTATAATTAAAAATTAGTTCCACACATAAAATAGTCACTACTCCAGTTCATTCACTGTTATTTGTTATTACTAACCGTTAAAGTTTCAAATAGAAAAAAAAATCTTGCAATTCGCATCCGTATGACACCGACAGCAAAAATTGTCGATTTGATTGCTTGATTGAGAGTATTTCCCTCTAAATTCTTAATACATTGTTCTTAAATAACTGAATTTTTTAGGGCAATGGGCCATGAATGGGCCACTCAGAATAGCCCGGCGGGCCGCAGGTTGAGTATCGCTAGACTAGAATGTAGACATTTGACAACAACATGCATTTAAGGGTTAAAATTCCTCCTTAGAGCCTTTTTTTCCGATTTCAGGATAGAATAACTCAGTTTAACTATAAAAATATTCAACTAATTTTACATCTAACTTGTTGAGTTCTAAAATAAACAGGAACAGTGGCGAGTTTCTCATTCCCTTATTTTGTAAACACATGCTGATTTTCAAGACAGATCACGCATCATTCTATAATATTAAATTTAAAATTGAGGTATTTTCCGCAACTAAGCGGTAATGATTTCTTAGAGATTATGTATTTTAAGCACCCCTAACTGAAAGTTGAGGCAATGGGTATCTCTTATCTTTCTCCACAGATGTGCCTGGGATCAGTACTTATCATCAAGGACGGTGTGGCATCAACGAAGCATGCCAACAAGCAAAAGGCAGACAAACAACAACGCAGCCGTGGCCATCGTGTTTTGCTTCTACTATAATTCACACATTCTGTCTGTGTTTCACATTACTCCCCGAAGTCACCGAGGCCCTTCCTACCACCAACTGGACAACAACGACCCCAGAAAGCACCGATATCGATTCATAACAACTTGTGTTTATGAAAAATTTTATTTCTCTTCCACAATCAACAACAACTGGACTGCATTAGTAAGGATCCAAAAAGAAAATATAAAGTATTTTTAAAATTCATCAAATTAGAACCGAAATTTAGTGGCCGATACTACTCTCTCTGTGGATGTTTTTATACAAGATGACGACTTTCAGTTACAGCTACAGTGTGCAAAAGATTTGTTCAATGCGACAGGAACATATGGAATCTTATATTACTTACTGGTCTTTTACATATAACATGTGATACAATCTTTATTGCATGTATTTACTAAAAACAGAAGTAAAAAACTAAAAGCTTTCTTAAAATAACGTCCTTCAAAGTGTTTTAAAAAGAAACCATGGTGGGCCTTATAGATTTAGAAAATATATACACAAGACTGTGAATCTGCATTTAAGAGCTATACAAAGAAATGTGCTATACGTGCGTAATTACAACGCACAAAACAATCGAAATATTTTTTCAAAATATATATATTCGAGAACTACCCCTTATATATAAATCTGATTAATATATAATTCATACCCCAACTTCTTGAATGCTCAAGTGATATTTTATTTCTCTGTAGTATCATTTGAACAATACAAATTGTAAAATATTAGATCTCTTGTGGTTTTCTATAACAAACTCATTATCAACAGATTATCGCTACAAAATGGTAAATGATAATCTACTAAACTAATTTCTGCAATCCTATTGTGTATTTAATTATTTGTACAGTATTAATATTCATGAATTTAAAAACTTTTCTCTGTTCTATAAAATATTTAAATAACGATTACTAAGCTATTCACCAATGGTTTCGTCATTAACAAGTTTCCCAAATGTATTTCTTTATGAGAAAGTCGCATGTTTTTATGAAAACTACTGGAATTCAAATCATGCTTAGATGTTTATTTAAACTCACCAAAACTAAAGCGATGCTGCTGTTTCGATTTTGAAACAGAATGCAGGTTTTTAATGTTCTTAAGAAATTTAAAAGAAGTCAATTAAATTTTGTGTTGAAAGTGTATCATATTTAATAGAATTGCTTTGTTTAAAATATTTTAGAAGCAAATTCAGTTTTTGTTTTTGATTTTTAAATGGCTACTTTTATGTATCAGCTTATAAAATAAAACCAAGCAATATTTGTATGTTACCTTACAATGTGTACGTTAACAGTTCTTTTATCTTATAACATCCTTTCTTCTTTTGTTTCGCAATATTTAGTTTGTGTAAAAAGAAGTCATTTTCCAATTTTATTGAAAACTGGCTCTATAGCTATGTAAATGTTTAAATAAAACTGTTCGGCATTTATTTATATTTAAATGTGACTTATGAAATATGATATATCCATTATTAAATTATAAAACTGTATAAATACCAAATTTATGTATAATAAGAATAAATAAAATTGTTTTAAAAGCAACTTTTTCTTCTCTTTTCTTTTTACATTGAATAAATAATTCTCAGCTTAATTTTAACTACCTATTAAGCAAAACTGGGTAATTACGCTTATTTTAAAATCCTAACCTAGGAATTGTATTGAATAAAAAAAAAGCATTATTGTTTAAATAATTAGTTGATTTAGCATTAACGTACTTAACTTCTTATACTGATAACTTAGCATTTAAGTGAGATTTTATTACCATTCTGTTGGATTGTTCTACAATTTGTATGTTCACAGGTGTTAACAGGTTGCATGATGCTGTTGGTGGCTAATACAAACCTGAACGAAGTGAAAGAAGCAGAGAAAACAGAACTTACTCAGCCGCTTCATCACGATCGGAGTTTTCTCGTAGCCATCTTGAATATATACTCATTTAAGCGCATTGGGCATCAAGAACAGTGATGATATTCAAACAACTTTCCCGTACAGATAATTTGCATGCTTCACCCGAAAATACAAGCTTTTATTGTGTGTTTCGCCAGATATTTCCATCACCTCTTTAAGAAAATTCTCTGCTTCTTGCAGCAAAAATTTAATATAAAATATTTTCCTCGTTTTTTTTATTCACTGTTGTTTTATCAATACTTTATTCCTCAAACTTGTAAATATAATTTTAAAAAGATTGTTTGTTGTTCAGGATGGAATCAAAAAAAATTTGTTTTCGAATTTTACGTGAAAAATAAATCTTTTTATTTCACCCAGTGTACGGTGTTTTGTTTTTCTACTTTTGGAAATAAAATATTGAATAACAATGGATCTGACCTTAGAAATAAAATCCAATCATAAAAGAGAGTTTAAATTTGTTTTCTCTTAAAATGAAATGTTAAAAAATATATTTTATTTAATCCTTTTAGTGTAAGGAAAAATGGATTGAAAAAGGAAAATGCATAAATATTAATATCTTAAAAATACTTTGTAAATCAAAGTAAGAGATTGATATGACATACTTTTTATAGATATATTAGAAATCTATAATTAAAATGGATTAAACTTATTTGTAATCAAAAAACACAGTTGGTGGATAAAAGTGGTAATGAAATTAAGTCAGGGGTGTAATGATACCTTAATATTTAAAACATTAGCGAGAGGAAAAATTTCCATACAAAATTTTCCTTAAATTTTCTACAGTTTAACCCTTTCGTGGGCCTTGGGAAGATTATTTCCCATCTACATGATCTTACAAAATACACCTATGGGAAGCACAAAACCCATTATAATATATTGACCTTGCTATTATAAAGATGGGAAGACTGATTCCCGCTTCAGTTTTGTGCTATTGTACATAATCCAGCAATTATGACATCTATAAATTGGAGAAAAAAGATGGTACTGAAGAAGATGTACCTTGTGCAAAAGCCATCGCTGTATATAACGATGTCATGGTAGGGGTTGATTGCTTCGATCTAAGAAAAGAAAGATACCAAACAAGACGATCTGTAAAATGGTGGCATTGTATCTTGTATTTTCTTATTGATTTTACGATCATAAATAGTTTTATACTGTGACAAGAGTGAACAAATGAAACAGAAGTTCAGATCATCTAACATTCCGCATAGCTTTAGCTCGTCAGCTAATAGTCGGATATTCCTCAAGAAAAAGGAAATAATGTCCTGTTAGCTTCCAAGTGAAGAAGTGTGTAGTTCCGGATGATGTGCACTTAGCCAGTATGGGAAATCATTTGCCAAAGATGGTTTCCATCTATAGACGATGTAGGAAATGTAGTAGAAAGTGACAAGAAAAGAGGATCCGCTGCATGTGTGCAGAATGTGAGGTCTCCTTGTGCATTGCAACATGCTTCTCATCTTTCCATGGCAAATAATCAACAATAAATGTAATTTTCTTTGTGACGGTGAATGGTTCCTTGGGAAGTATTCTTCCCAACCCTCAAATTTAAAAGTAAACATTTGACAAAATAAAATACATTTCCTTAAATGCTATTGTTTAACTGTCAATAAAACATGAAAAACTGCGAGAAATTCAAATGATAAATAAATGGCCCACGAAAAGGTTAAAATTTTCTAATAAAAAAAAATTAAGATTAAAACAAATTTCCTTTAATGTTCAAAATTCTGAAAATTACATGTAAAAGTAATTGAGTATTTTCTAAAATAAAAGATTCTTATATTTAATAGAACTAATTTTTTAAAAAAAAAATTTATAACCGTGAAAACTGCAAAAATTGAAAAACCGGTCATGGCTT